>JAUPFN010000016.1:25086883-25309383 GCA_036924255.1 Apodemia mormo
GAACTCGATTTTCGAAAATCGGGGTAAAATCAGTAACTTCCTTATCTACATACATAGTGGGAAGTTAAAATACCACATATTTAAATTGCCTGACCTAGGAATTGAACCCGGGACCTACCGCTGCACTGTCGCTTTTGTCCATTCGGAGAAAATACAAAGTTGGCACACGGATTTCAAAGTACTAACATTGAAATAAATATAAAAATAATTTGGTGCCTATTAGATTTGCAAAGCACGTTGAATTAGAATATGCTGATTTTCTATAAATATCCTTATTTAAAAAAAAGGAAATAGTGAACTGTCTTTGGATTGTTGGTTTTAAGAATCACCTTTTGAAAAATAGGATGTAAAATCAGTCATAAGCCGGGAAAATGATAATTACTGACGTAGACACTGATGAATTAGCGGCAAACAAGGCGGTGATACAATAGGTATCTGGCAGAGTTCTATCACCTAATTCTCAATTCACACTGGAAATGGATTCTGGCCGCTGCTGACTGCTACCACCTTTGATGTAAATTGAGCCTAATAGTCACGATGTTAGTGTTTTGGTAGCCTTCGCTTTCCTCTTCCGAACTGCCAATCCTATTGTAAGCTATCTGTCTCTATATATAATAAGGTTATTATTAACGTGACTTACTTATATAATGTTTAAAAATACTTTTTGATGCTTTGTTAGTTTATAAAATATGACCTAGTATAAAACGTCCATGACTCCCACTGTATTAATTTATGTAGGTGTAGGTAAGGTCGTCGTCAGGTGAGCATAAGTGACTAGATTAATATGTATGTGGTCTACGTCGTTGCTCTGAATATATTATGTAGATTGCGTACTTACACACTCCTCATTTAGGTATACGTAGCCGCGTGCGGGCTTTTATAAATTAATTAAAAAGATTTTTGAAATGATGATAACTATAATATGTTGTTTATAATGGTCATCATTTATATTATTAACGTTTATACGCTTGTCCACACTATCATTATTACATAGTATAAAACAAAGTCGCTTTCTCTGTTTGTCCCTATGTCCCTATGTATGCTTAAATCTTTAAAACTACGCAACGGATTTTGATGCGGTTTTTTTTAATAGATAGATTGATTCTTGAGGAAGGTTTTAGTGTATAAACCTTTCCGATATTCCCACGGGAATAAAAGCTGCGCGGGTGAAACCGCGGGCAGGTCGCTAGTAATATTATAATTGCGAAAGTCTGTATGTCTCTCAGTTACGCTTTTACGGCTCAACTGCTACACCGATATCGACGAAATTTGGCTAAGAAATAGTGGAAGACCCGTGGTTATATGTAGGCTATTTTTTTTAAATAATCAATCACTACTACATTTTTTGTATCATAAGATAGAAACAAGCAGATGGCTCTCCTGATGGAAAGAGAAACTATCTTCCATGTGGGAGGATGGCAATGCCACATGCATAAATCTACCGCCTACTTTACTTTCCATCTCCTGATGGAAAGAGAGAGACGTCACCTATAGACACCAAAGATGTTAATGGTGAAAAGCTATCTTGTGGCGAGGTCTAATGCCACATGCATAAGTTTACCGGCTACCTTATCCGCCAAACTGGAACACGACAGTGACTAGCATTGACACTATTGCGGCAGAAATAAGTAAGGAGGTTTTACCAGACCCGGGCGAGACAATGCAGAACTTTACCACAACTTGCAGCCACTATGGTAGTAACTCGCTTAGCCAATCGGTCGCCTTTTACGACCTGCCTGGTAGAACGGCAGTTGGCCTATTCTCCAAAGGAACCTGGACCAACACGGGGTTCAGAGACGATGACGAATTTAAATATATCGTTTCACTAAGAAACAATGTTGTCTTGTGTAAGCCCCCAGGGATATATATGTACAGCTCAGGCCGGAATAACATTTTTTGTCCGACTCAGACAGAACCCGGGATCTCAAAATCCAAACCGAAAAGACTATCCCATCAAATAGATTTTTTGGCTTAGATTATGACCATTAATAGACCAAGGAAATAATAAAGATTTCCTATAAGAGGACAAAGACGTCGGCTCGTTTCATAAAAAACAACCATACTAAAATTACAATTTTATAGATTAAGTCAAATACACTCACAGTGATAGAAATAAAAATGTAAAAAGTATGGACGTCCATAACTTTTTCCCTGTTATCGGGGAAAAACATCCAAAATTATTAAAGTACTAGCTGTTGCCCACGATTTCGTCCGCGCGGACTTCGTTTACTCCGCATAGCTCCTCCCCCGTAGGTGATAGCGTGATAATATGTAGCCTATATGTTGACCCAACCTGTTAGTAATATTCATGCAAAATTTGAAGTAAATCCGTGCAGTACTTTTTGAGTTTACCCCGGACATACATACAGACAAACAGACAAAAATTCTAAAAACTATATTTTTGGCTTTGATATCGATTGTAGATCACGCCCCAAGTATTCTTTTAAAAAATATTCAATATACAGTTTTGACTTTCCTACGATTTTATTATATATAATAGATATAGATGTAGATGACTGCCCTCTACGCGTGCTCTTGATTGGAGGGACTGGATTATTGTTGTGAAAATTAATGAACATGTTTGAAACTTCCCTTTTAACAAAACAAAAGCAAAACTCCGCAATTAATATGGGGATGGTCACACGATATACTCGTTATGGCGTGTCAGTGTCAGGAACAAATTGGGTGTCACTCCGTGTCAACGGCGGACAGGGTTGTTACAACTTTTGATCATAAGTTAACTAGATGTTTTGAGGTACTTGATTTATTACCACAATTTACTTACAGATGTGCTTGCCCTTTGCTCTTTGTGCGGATACTCGATGTAACCTCATTCGGGTCAATATGATGCCCGTGTATTTATTAACTAAAAGTAATAGTACTAACTATTGCTCCGACTTTACGTAAATTGTACCGTTTCAAATAATATTTATTGGAACGAAGTTCCTTACGGCAGGCTAGGAGGGGATAGGGATTTTGCTGCGCGACCGAACTGAAAAAAATGTGATAGTAAAACCGTAAGAAAAAATCCGTGGAAAAAAGTGCGTGGAATAAAACCGTTAAATGAGACGTGCGCAGGCGCGACAGTCGCATACACAAGCGAGTAGTGCCGTTTAGCCGAAGGAACTTCGTTCCTACCTGGTGTCCCACGACGCCACATCATTTTTATTATTATTATTATTAAAAATTGCTACGACTTCCATCACATGAACATAATAGACTGTGGTCCTACGACCGAACTTTTTTTTTATTAATAACAAGCTGAATTTTTGTGAACAGCTTCGTTTTGACGAGACAACCATCTTTATTATTTTCGAAAAATCTCGAATCGGGTAAAATAAAACTAGTAAAGATAAACAAAAATGAAAAGTGTAGAGTGTTGGACTAAGAAAAGTTTCCACTTTACGTGTAGGACAATGTTACCCTTGAATAACAATAATAATTAACAAGCTGTTGTGAGAAAATTACGTTGTTTTTAAATTGAATAATATTAATTTAAAAATCTCATAATTCCGAAACTTCAAAGTGGATGACTCGTCAGAACACCATCGAATGTGTAGGACAAAAGTCGAAAAATAATTATTGTTATTAATAAATGTTTTTCCTTCATCGACTCAAAATTTTCAAAGCCCCTTTACTTTATTAGCTACCTAATTCGAGATTTTTCAAAGATAGAAAATACGATTCTCTCGTCAAAACGAAGCTATTTACAAAAATACAGCTTGTTAATAATAAAAAAAAAAATTGTTCGTGGGTCCACGGTCTATAACTTCAGTTTGCTTAGTCGGGTCGAAAAGTACCGTATTTTACTCTTTTTTTATATTATAAGATAGCAAACAAGCAAACGGGTCTCCAGATGGAAAAAGTCAACCATCGCCTATGGACACCAAAGCTATTAATATATATACCAAAACTATTTTTTATTTAGTTTTTAGGGAAAAAATAGAACAGTACACTTAGTATGCAGTCCAAGGCACGCCCCATAGAGGTTTTTAATTAATACGGTAGCGGTCGTGCTCAGGAAATAAATCTTGGTTAATGTCCTTTAGTCTGGTCTGTAACTCGTATCCACTCGGACCGTCGTACCCCGCATGCTGTGGGCCAGTGAGGTATGGACATTGTAAATCGATTGTTTATCGGCATCATGTTTTATTACCCAATTCCAGTGTTTCGGTTGTAACGGTCTGTACTGGTATATGTAGTTGTTGTATCAGAATTAATTTGCCTACCCATGCACTGTCATTCTTAGTTTTATCCGTCCCAATGATCGTATGTATATATATATATATATATATATATATATATATATATATATATATATATATATATATATATATATATATATATATATATATATATATATATATATATATATATATATATATATATATATATATATATATATATATATATAGCGAGAATGCAACGCAACATAAATTTTTCCAGCTACCTTACCTACCCTCCAAATCGGAATACAAAATTAAAGCACTTTTGTGTGTGTGTGTGTGTGTGTGCGTGTGCGGGTGTGTACGTATGCGTGGGCGTGGGCGTGGGCGTGAGCGTACGCGTGAACGTGCGCGTGTGCGTGTGTGTGTAAAAACGAATAATTTTGGGGTTCGTGTTATTTGTCCAGTTATATTTATTTCTAGCTATTACTCGCGACTTATGTTTATATCTACGAGGGGTGATCAAAAACTATGATAATGAAAATAAAACCCGGTACTTAAAGTTAAAAAATAATTTATATTTCTACATAGACTCCTAACAAGTCAATAAATTTAGTCTATCTTTACTTAACATCTTAACAATTCCAGTGTTTCGGTTGTAACGGTCTGTACTGGTATATGTAGTTGTTGTATCAGAATTAATTTGCCTACCCATGCACTGTCATTCTTAGTTTTATCCGTCCCAATGATCGTATGTATATATATATATATATATATATATATATATATATATATATATATATATATATATATATATATATATATATATATATATATATATATAGCGAGAATGCAACGCAACATAAATTTTTCCAGCTACCTTACCTACCCTCCAAATCGGAATACAAAATTAAAGCACTTTTGTGTGTGTGTGTGTGTGTGCGTGTGCGGGTGTGTACGTATGCGTGGGCGTGGGCGTGGGCGTGAGCGTACGCGTGAACGTGCGCGTGTGCGTGTGTGTGTAAAAACGAATAATTTTGGGGTTCGTGTTATTTGTCCAGTTATATTTATTTCTAGCTATTACTCGCGACTTATGTTTATATCTACGAGGGGTGATCAAAAACTATGATAATGAAAATAAAACCCGGTACTTAAAGTTAAAAAATAATTTATATTTCTACATAGACTCCTAACAAGTCAATAAATTTAGTCTATCTTTATTCTAAACCCAGAATTCCTTTTGAAAAAAATTCTTTGTCTTGACCCTCCCAAAATGCCTAAACAGCGGCCATCACTTCGCTGTTGTCTTTAAATTTCTTGCTTCTGAGGTGTTCCTTGAGCCGAGAAAAGAGGTAAAAGTCACAAGGAGCTAGATCTAGCGAATGGGGAGGGTGTTCGAGCAGTTTAAATCCTGTTTCTTGAATGGCAGCCATCGCAGGTTCGGCTTTGTGAGCCGGTGCGTTGTCTTGGTGAAACAGCACTCCAGCTCGCAGTTTGCCGTGTCTTTTTTCCTTAATGACCTCTCATAATATTTTTATTTGGTCTGCGTAGTAAAAGCCCATAATTGTGACTCCCTTTTCCAAATATATCACCATAATTATGCCTTCAGCGTCCCAAAAAACAGACGCCATAATCTTTCTCGCCGAATTTGACACTGAATTTCTTTGACGTCGGTGAGGAGACTCTTTTCTAAGTCATCGATTGTTGTTTCGTTTCAGGATCAAAATGGTGTATCCAGGTCTCGTCCATAATCACAAAACGGATTAAAAAAAATTCTTGATCTGCTTGGAACTTTTCGAGATTGACCCTCGAAATGTCGTTTTTTCTTTTGCTCGTCGGTTAACATCCTGGGTACCCAACGCGCGGAGATCATTTTCATATGCAACTCGTTCGCAAGGATTCTTTGAATGCTGCCATATGAGATCCCTGTGACCTCAGCTACATGCCTGATAGTCTTCGACAGTTCGTATTCAAATGAACGTATCTCCCGGAAATCGGGATCTGTTTATATGATTTTTTAGGCTGATGAATGAATGAATAAGATGAATATATAAGCAAGCAAAAAAAAAAAATTAGGATTTTTATGCGGACCTGAAGTAACCGATTATCATTACTTTTGGATCACCCCTCGTATTATATTAGGAGACCGTATGGTTGAAATTTGGAAAAAGTTGTAATTTATGAACCGCCACAAAATGATGCAGTACGATTTTGAAAAATAAAACTATGTAAGGTACCTCTTCCATACATGTAACTAAGGGAGAAAAAATCAAGGGTGTGGTGAGGGGTATCATGTAATGTGGAGGTTTCTAAAGTTTTTTTTATTCTGGCAATATTTTGAGAGATATTCGCTTTTGAAGAGCAAAAAGTGTCCCCCCCTCTAACTTTTAAATCATCGAGTGAAAAATGAGCTACGCAATTGAGAGGCTCGGGTTCAATTTACGTCAGGGACAAACATTGGTATTTCTGGGTTTTCGTGTTTATTAAATAGATTTCAACATCTGTATATGTATTTATATCCACTTGCTTCACTGTGGTGAAAATTCGATCATATTCTAAACAAATGACAGTAAAATAGTAAAGAAAATAATGTACATGTGTGTATATTATCATGTATATTAATTACATGAATGTAGTATGTGTAATGTTTGCTTTTATTTATTTTATTTCTTATGCAAGTTAAAAATATATGCATGTTATTTAAAAAAAATATATATCATAAGATAGCAAACAAAGCAGATGGGTCTCCTGATGGAATGAGTCAACCATCGCCTATAGACACCAAAGGTGTTAATGGTGCGTTGCTTTTTGGCAAGAACTAATGCCACATACACAAGTTTACCGGCTACCTTACCCTCCAAACCGGAACACGACAGTGACAGCACTGACGCTATTGCGGCAGGAATAGGTAAGGCGGTGGTACCAGACCCGGGGAGACAATGCAGAACTCTATCACCTAGATTTCTGCAGTCCTCCGCAATGTAAACTTTGACAGTGCCTTTCATGCTCCAGCATTCCGATTTCCGGTAACTGTCTTAAAAAGGAGTACGAAATTTAGCTTCAATAGTATTAGTATAGTTGACGAATGCCGATATCACAGGCAAGTAATTTGCTTACATTGGGGTTAGATCGAGACGTTTAATTTGTCTAGGAATATTTCTTTTTTGCGTTGAGAGTTAAAAATACGTACGAGACGACGATCTACTGCGTAGTAATAATAATTTAGATCTTGTAAGTTAAGATCACTTTTGACATATTGAGCTGACATTTGTATTATTTATACGAAATTTGATATTTATATTTGATGCATTTTAATCGTAACATCCGAACTGATCCCGCAGACAAGGTCATCTTTTACGAGAACTTTTTTAATTGCATAAAATTATCATTAAATAACCTTTTAAAAATATTGTTTAAATATGTCACTTTTTCATAAAACAAATGATGTAGTAGGTAGGTAGTATTTGCCCCTAATTTGTACATTTGTTGTGTGTTTGTGTTGAATGATGTAATTCAAAGTATTAAAATTTTGCCGATAAGTCATTGAAGAAGAAGAAGAAAGAAGAAAGAATTTATTTATTTGTCAGAATATGGGAGTTACAAGTTATTAAAATTTGATTAAGTTTGCGACATATTCTACCATGATATGGTGTGTATTATTTCGCGTGTGTTGCGAAAACCATTAATGGTTTTTTCTTTCTCGAGAGCGACATTACGAATTAAATTCGTAGTGTCGCTCTCGAGAAAGCACGCCCAAGTTTATCCGAAGCTCGGGCGAAATTTGGCTGATTTTTTTATTTTCACCGAATTTTCTGGCCAAGTTCGAATTCGGTTCAAACCACATTCGGTCCATCTCTACACACTACATTCATTTGACATACATGATATATATGTCAAATGAAAAATATAAATATAAATGTATACTATTTTTTAAGGCTAAAATCTGTTATCAAACGTAATATAGATTTTATTATTTAGTCTACGGTCGAATTTTGATTATAGGGCGATAGCCAGTGATAATTATTATAGCATTGTTTTTAATATATGTATATATAAACTAATCAAATGTAACATCAAATAACAAAATTGGTAGACGATCTTCAATAATTATGTTTAGCTACTAGCTAAAAGTAATCGAGCCTTTTGCGAAAACTGCGCATAAAACAGCTTTGAGCATTGGTTCAGCAAATAGATTTCGCAATCCAATTAGAACTTACTTAAAAACAAACAACTTAAACATACAAAGCTATCTCTTTAATGTTTCGAAAGATAACGTTGGCTTAGTCTCCTTTCAGATGCTACAGCAATGGCTTATAGTATAGCCTTATATGTATACTTAGCTGTTGTATAGTGGAATATCAAAAGTAATTTTACATTAAGTTGAGTAAGCATATTTATCAGAAACATTTAGTAATATAAGGAAAGGAAATTCAGTTTTTTAGACTATTATTTACACTGTTTATAATTTTGCTATTTAGCTAGTGTTTGTACTATTTGTAGAAACATCACCTGCCCGATTGCAAAAATACCTTGTCCAAGTTTGGTACCATCTTCGTATCTATTTCTACTATAATAAGGTTGTGTTCCGATGCGACATTACATCATTGTCAAACGGGACAATTCCCGATGTCCCGTTAATAGGAGATAGCTATCTCTTTCTAGCAGTTGAACCATCTGCTTGTTATGCTAGAATATGATAATAAAAAAAAATATGAATGAAAAATTAGATGCAAATGAAATATGCAAAACAAAATACACAAATTCTTATTATGAGAAATAAAAAAAAACTCATATAATATAACATAATATTACTCTGGTTATTAAAAACAAAAATATGTATACGCCAACTAACTGATTACAATTTTAAGTGTAATAATAAAATATTTTATTTACTCCCAAAAAATGTGTTTCACAACGGTTAACAATGGTTTACGAAGATTGTCAAATAAATAAATTTGGTATGTTAACAAGGTATTCGTATGAAATATTTCACTTTTTAATAGGTATTGGTGTAACGCGTAGGGTTCAGGATTCAATTTCCGGGTCCAGCAATGGGTTTCTGAAAAAACATAATTTGTCCGAGACTAGCTAAACCGGTAAATAGAGCACAAGCTGATTGCTTATGTTATTGGGATTTAATCCGTTAGTTAATCGTGCGTTTTAAATGTTGCTTCATCATTCGGTAATATGAACGTAAAGATATTTATTTGATAAACTGATTCAATTTAGGCCGTCGTCATAGTGCTTTATATTTTTATTTTATTTGATATACCCTGTTAACGCAAAAAAATAGATGGTTCTTTCTTTATGTTAGTTGGATAGCCAAACTAGCAGACGTACCACCCGATGGTTTACATCGCCAATAAATATAAACTAGTTTACCTGGAATCAGCCCAGGTAACTCGTTTATGTGTTGCCT
Organism: Apodemia mormo; assembly: GCA_036924255.1. Lineage (NCBI taxonomy): Eukaryota > Metazoa > Arthropoda > Insecta > Lepidoptera > Riodinidae > Apodemia > Apodemia mormo. The sequence continues at coordinate 25,096,469 of JAUPFN010000016.1, forward strand.
ATCCTGAGACATAAGATGGTGAGTCTCGGTGCCAGTAATTACACTGCATGTTTTGCCCTTCTCTCCGAAACACAGCAAAACTGTTTTACGGGGGGAAAAGCAAGGTGGTACCCATGCAGCAGGGAGCGTGGCATAGCGCATTCCTTCCACTAGTGAAAAATTATTCCTGATGGAAAGAGATTCCTATCACCTATTGACACTAAAGATGTAAATCGCGTATTGCTATCCGTGCGGCGAGGTAAGAATGCCACATGCATTAGTTTATTGGCTACCTTATCCTATAAATCGGACACGACAGTGAGTGAAGCTATTGTGGCAAAAATAGGCAAGGCGGCGGTAGCAAAATTCTTCATTTCGCATAACTCTACACCCTATTTACTAGTCACGATGTTAATACATAATATTAGCCTTCTCTCGCCATTTATGAAATGCCTAGCAGTAAATCAATTGATGAAAATATGTAACATTGTAGAACTTTGAAAGTTTTGATCTAGACTATATTAATTTTTAGGGTCTCGAAGTAAACTAGAAACCCTTATAGTTTCGCTATGTCTGTCGGTCCGCACAATAGCTCAGAGATCCTTAGTACTAGAAAGCTGTAATTTGGCACGAATATACGTATTAGTTACGTCAATAAATGGGTAACATAAAATCTTGAAAAATATTTTTTTTAGGGTAGTTCCCTTACATGTAAAGTGGGGATGTTAATGTTTTTCTCACGTACTGCATTGTCTGGGATATCGTAAAAAATATTGTTTGTTTGCGAAAACAAGTTTTCAATTAAAGGACTCGTTTGTAAAATATTAAGGTTTTAAGTGCTAATTTTTGTTAGAGTCAAGCGTCCCCCCCTCCTCCGCAGGCTAAACGGTTGGTTTTGGGGGAGGTAAAAAATCATGGTAGTAGTAAATATAATGAAGTTAAAAGGAAACTATGACGGCTTAGAAGGCTTTATAAGAGTAATAGTCGACCAACTTATAAAATGTACTTAGAGAAGTTTTTATATATGCGGTGAACCTGTGGTGCGGATATATACTTGTCATTGACGTAAATTTTCATAGTATGAAACTATAAAAGTCCTTCTTCTTAGTCCGCATTATTGTGATGGGCAACTTCAGAACACTACATTGCGAGTGGCCTGATACGCACTTTACCATTTTTTCTACATATGTTTAACCGTTACAGTTTAGGTACTTTAACATACAGCTGACTACAAAGCAAATGAATTCATAAGCATGACGCCTAAATAAGTACCTAATCTATACATATAATAAAATCGTAGGAAAGTCAAAACTGTACATTGAATATTTTTTTAAAAATAATACTTGGGGCGTGATCTACAATCGATATCGAAGCCAAAAATATAGTTTATAGTATTTTTGTCTGTTTATCTGTTTGTCTGTTTGTCTGTATGTATGTCCGGGGTAAACTCAAAAAGTACTGCAAGGATTTACTTCAAATTTTGCATGAAGATTATTATTAGGCGGGTCAACATATAGGCTAAATATTATCACGCTTTCACATACGTGGGGGGAGCTGTGCGGAGTAAACGAAGTCCGCGCGGACGAAGTCGTGGGCAACAGCTAGTTTTGTTATAAAATTAAATGATTTGGAAAATCCAAAAGTGTACGACTCAAAATTTTCTCATTCGATCGTGAAAAAAAATGTATACAATAGTAGGAGATAATACCATATATCTGTGATTATTAATGGTAGTTTTTGTATGATAAGGATGTGGCTATCATTATTTTTAAATAATTTAAAAATTATTTTTCTTATCTATATTTTGCCATTGAATATTATTGTAAAAAACACAAAACATCGCTATTAAAATAATTAATCTAATGACGTGAGGTATTTTAAACCAGAAATAACATATAATTAGTCGCCTTTATAGACTAGTACCAGGTCGTAAACGTCATTACCGACGTTTGAGATCCAAGGTTTGTATCTCGGGTTGGTGATTCCTCCTTAATAAGATTCAGTTTGACTATAAACTTCTGGAGCATATTTTTTAAATTTGTAGGATAAAAAATAAGCTGATGGTTTTCGTGATGACAAAAGATGACCAACTATAGTCACCAGTGATGTTAATGATTCGATTAGGTATAGTAGTAGGTAGGAATGTTACGCGCATAAGTTTACCGGCAGCAATTAGATGGATCTTGTGATGGATAGAAATTACTATCACCTATAGACACTAAAGATGTAAATCGTGCATTGCTTTTCGTGTGGCGGGATTAGAATGCCACATACATTAGTTCATTGGCAATAGTGAAGGGTAGGACAAACCAAAATAATGAGTTTGTATGAGGTACTCATTTTGCCGAATGAGGTTGGACAATGTACCACCTCATTTGAGGTGGTCCTCAAATGAAAGAAGAAAGACAAGAAATAAGTATGTTAGTAAAAACTACAGACCAAATGAATACTTTAGTCCAGTAAAAAGTTTAACGAAACCATGATCTGACCAGTTTAGGCGCAATGAGTAAAAATGTATTCATTAATACTTAAATAATGATATTATGAAAGAAATTTTGATTTAAATTTAGGGGAAAGGGATGAAAAAAATAAAAAAAGTGTTGAAAAATGCCTTTTTTAAAAATAACTTAATAACGGTAGGAAATAGAAAAAAAAGTTTCAAGTAAAAGTTGTAGAGAAAAAAATTCTACACAAAAAAGTTCCTCTTCATTTTTTTGTCATCTGCTTTAGTTTACTTACAAAAAATAAAAATTAAATTTGCTTTGTAATTAATTATAAAAACTTACCAGAATTATTACGGCCCTGTACCATGCAGCGCGCGCATTACATAAATATGTACTAACACTACTACATATGTTTTCCCATATTTATATATTTTTACATATTTTACTACAAATTTAATTTTTATTTTTTGTAGCTAAACTAAAGTAGATAACAAAAAAATGAAGAGGGACTTTTTGTGTAGAATTTTTTTTTCTACAACTTTTACTTGAAACTTTTTTTCTATTTCCTACCGTTATTAAGTTATTTTAAAAAAAGGCATTTTTCAACCATTTTTTTATTTTTTTCATCACTTTCCCCTAAATTTAAATCAGAATTTCTTTCAAAATATCATTATTTAAGTAATAATGAACACATTTTTACTCATTGCGCCAAAACTGGTCAGATCATGGTTTCATTAAACTTTTTACTGGACTACTAGGGCCACACTTGCGTCTATCGTCACAAAGCTTCGTGCAATGACACAAAAAATGCAGCGTTCATATCTGCATTTATCGTGTCATTGCACGAAGCTTTGTGACGATACACGTAAGTGCGGCTCAGCCATAATAGACACGCCATAGGGAACGAACCGTGTCACTGCGCATATGAGCAAACGCTCCTATTACTGTCAAAAATTTCATACATTTGCAGGTTATATTATATTGTGAAAAAATAGAAATAAACCATGTTGTATTGTTCTATCGTACCGAAAGGTTTAAAAATTACCCTTGAAATAATTTTATTTCATTGTTAAGTAGTATAACTCTGTATTTATGTATGTAATTGCAAGTTATACTGACAAACTAAGAAATTGTCTTGAAAGGCGTATCCATGTAATCCGTGGTAATAACTAACCTAGTGTTTTTGTTTGTTACAGACATGCGACATTTCTGGAGCCACATCTCCAAGGAGTGAGGCAGAGAATTAGCAGAAGCTCAGATTCAGATCACGATGAGCGATCTACTACTGAAGATGACGAACGATCGCTCATTCGAAGTTCACCGAGAACGAGGCTACCTCCTCCTCCGCCTCCGCCTCCAGATGACGAACCCCCGCCGATGAAACCTCGTGAGTTTTTCGAAAGACTCCAGAATCAAGCTATGAGAGACACACAAGATAGAAAACGGAGGGATATTAAAGAATCAAGTCAACTATTTCGACCTCTAGATGCTGACGGCAGCCTCGGAGACAGCCTTAGTCAGGTACGTGATTTTAAACTTAAATATTCTTAAGTTTTGAAACTATCCGTAAACTAATGAACCGATTGCTATGTTCGGTCTCAGTTTCCCAAACTTTTCCCTTTCCTCCGCCGTATTTACAAACCAAATTTCCAGGCAATGAGGAATGCTCTTTTATAATACATTTTATTCGTGTAGTATTCAAATGGGTATAGTGAATGCGAGTTATGCGTCTGAATACCCAACTTCCTTCCATTCCGCCTCCATTACCATGCGAATACTGAGTAAAGTTACGTGAACGGTACAGCTTTCAATTCTTCATGCGAAATTAAATTTACCTATCTAAATGTCAATGGACGCTTTGCAAACTCCAGGAATGCGCATTTTATTGAATCAATATAAGCTGCTATTGAATTTTTGCTTTTCAAATGTAGTTTATAAAAAGACATATTTTTTAAAACATGTTTATTTTGGAAGTCTGCTACATTAGAAATTGCCTTAATGATACCTTTGCTGTACTTGCTGAGACTTATTATATGTAGCTGGGTGAATGAGCTTCGCTGTATAGGATGATATTTTTTTATGTGAAAACGGATTATCACGAAGATAACACTTACCCAGATCAATTTTTAATAGTAAAAAACGGTTTGTGGCTGTGTCATGGACACAGCCGTGTGTTTTATGTGAATACATCATACGTAGCAGGTGATATTTTTCGGTATAATTTTTTAGGGTTCTGAAGTAAAATAGGAGCCCTCATAGCTTCGCTATTGTAACGTTAGACCGTCAGCCTCTATGGAGAGTAGAGGGAGAGGATCCAAGTCACAAGATAAGCTGTCACCAGATTCCTGAAGCTCGAGAAATCTGGTGGCACAAGGGGAAAGGTTAAATGAAATGCAGTGCAAAATATTATATAATTTCAGAAGAAGAAGTCCGGCACTAAATATTTATTGGACCCCCCGGGTCAAGCGTAGAAGTCGGAGTCGCTCCGTCTGTCTGTACGTCCGTCCGTCTGTGCATTCGTCTGTCCGTCCACAGTCTAGCTCAGAGATTTTTGGTACTATAAAGCTGTATTTGGCATGAATATACATATTAGTAACGGCAATCAAGTGGTAACATAAAATTTTGAAAAATATTTTTTCAGGATAGCTCTACATGGGGATGGTAACTTTTTTTCTCGTATACAACGATAGCAAACAAGCAGATGGGTTTCCTGATGGAAAGAGTCAACCATTGCCTATAGAAACCAAAGATGTTAATGGTGCGTTGCTATCTTGTGGCGGGGCCACATGCATAAGTTTACCGGCTACCTTACCCTCCAAACCGGAAACGTCAGTGACTAGCACTGACGCTATTACAGCAGGAATAGGTAAGGCGGTGGTACCAGACTCGGGCGAGACAATGCAGAAATCTACCACCTAGTACTACGATGGTAGTGACTCGCATTGCCAATTGGTCGGCCTTTACGACCTGCCTGGCAGAACGGCAGTTGGCCTATTTTTCAAAGGAGCCCGGGACCAACACGGGAAAAACAGGTTTCTCGGTTTTTCGGCTTGTGAGAACAATTTCTCGATTAAGGGACGCGTTTTTGAAATAATAAACTTTAAAATACCAAGTTTTGCAAGGGCCAAGGGTTCTCCATCCTCTACCACCTAAACGGCTGGTTTTTGGGGAGTGGAGAAAAAACTCACGGCAATAGTAAATGTAATGAAATTTAAAGCAAAACTTTTACGACTTAGAAGGCTTTGCAAATGTTTGCGTAATAGTCAACCAACTTATAAAATGTACTTGGAGCAAGATTTATAGACGGTAAACTTGTGGTGTGGAATGTAGATAATATATCCATCATGGACGTTAAATAGGTTGAATAAAAGTTTGGTTGTAAGATAAGATGAACGAATTGATAGATGTAATTGATAGATAGAGACATGCTTGGATGTTTTATGTGTAACAGAGACTAAGCGTAAAGGTAGAGAAACCACAGATCTCCCCGGTGGCATGATGTGTCTGTGGTCCGGTGTGCCCATGATAATGCAGGCACCGGAGTAAGTATTTTGATATCGTCACCATTAGTCCCTGGTGTGAAAAATTATGGTATGGCTAGGCGTTGGGTAGATATTGGTCTGGTGCAATTTCATAATTGGCGTCAGGCAGAGTTGTGTGTTGCCAGCTCGTCTGTTTATCCTATCAGGTATAGGATCTCCAAAGATTTAATGAATGTGAAATGAGCATGAGTGATCTAGTGGTAAACTACCTAATTTATGCAGATGACGATATGAACTTTTAGATTCAACTCCAACTGAGCTGAGAAGCAAACAGAATTAATGTAAAAGTTGTGGTCGATCACGTTGTGCTGGAACAGGTGGATTAGTTTGTATATCTTGGATTTGATTTTAGCAGGGATAGAATATACACCGCCGATGTCGAAAGAAGAGTGTGTGCAGCGAACAGAGTGAATGGAGCGCTAGAGAGATTGCTTAAAAGTACAGTTTTAAGTTAGGGTGCCCGTCTTGCCCTGCAAATTTATGAAATATGATTACAAAAGCCCTCTTTTTAGTCCGCCTTATTGTGATGAGCAACTTCGGAAACCTACATTGCGCGTGGGCTAACACGAACTTTACCAATTTATCATTCGTCGTACAGGTTTTGTTTTCAAGTTTCAAGGCCTTCATTGATCGATTCGGGAGCCTTCATCTTTTTACGTTCTCGGGACCTCTTCACTCTTTCATATGGGGTCATGGGTATCATTAGATTGCTATTTAAAATCCAGGTTAGATGGTATGCCCGTCTTGCCCTGCAAATTTATGAAATATGATTACAAAAGCCCTCTTTTTAGTCCGCCTTATTGTGATGAGCAACTTCGGAAACCTACATTGCGCGTGGGCTAACACGAACTTTACCAATTTATCATTCGTCGTACAGGTTTTGTTTTCAAGTTTCAAGGCCTTCATTGATCGATTCGGGAGCCTTCATCTTTTTACGTTCTCGGGACCTCTTCACTCTTTCATATGGGGTCATGGGTATCATTAGATTGCTATTTAAAATCCAGGTTAGATGGTATATGTCCCTTCTATCTTGATGTGGCGTTTGAAAGATTTTTTTGACCGATTAATTTTTCCCTATTTTTTTAAACGCCATATATATCTACTGTAAGTATTTAAAATTATGATTATTACTTACACAATCGATAAATCCTTAAAAGAGCTGTCGGACAAAACTGAATTAAATGTCATAACTTCAGAAGCAGTTTTACTACAAAGTAAAAAGATACATTACTATTTTTCTTAAATTGTCCCTCAATATGGACGCAAATTTAAAGACATGTTCACCGCAAAAACTATCTAAAAACAGTTTTTGGTCAAAATTTGCATAAATTTTGGTATCAGAGCAACCAATTGCATACAAATATGCAAGAATTAGTCATTTAAAGTATTGGATTAAAATAATAATTATTTATTAAAATTTAGTTAACAATAATTACTTTACACTAAGCAGTACACTTCACTATTCACACATTATAAATTTGATAGCCATCGGCTTTGATTTACTTCATCAGCATAGTTAATTTTTAGCCAATTATCTAGATTTCGTCGTTATGCCTTGATCAGTGAGTAGATCGAAGTCCAGGGTGGACTGTTTGTGTTTACAAATAATTATTTTTTATTTCTAATAGTTACACTTTTTTACATTTTAATATTAATAAATTAAAAAAAATATTAGCGATCATGAGCATGCTGCTCAATGAGTTGGCAGACTTTTCATCTATTGCATTGCGGGACGTAAAACGGGTTGCAAACTAAATAATGAATGAAACGTTCATTATTTAGTATGCAACCCGTTTTACGTTTATGTTAAAGCAAAAATTCGACTACTAAAATTAAAAAGCAAAAATCAAGCTTGGATTTAGAATTTTGCTTTAGACCCGAAGAACCTCGGGCCCTCGTGTGGAGAACACCGACGCCAGGCGACTAGACTACAGACAGAGGCGATTACAATATTGAAGAAGACTAGAAAACTGCAGTGGTTTCTTAATCGATATATCTACTTACGAAAAATACAAATAACATTATTGACGATCATTAGTCAGGTTCCGTATTAGAAAAAATGAATGTTGCTAATGAAAAGAATGCAGTTCTGGTGGCACCAGTTGGAAAAGCTGGATTAAGCCGGGCAAGAATTATAATTAGTAATGGCTCTTGGTTGACGGTCATTATTCGATTTATTACTAGATATTGTATCGATTAAAAAACTACGACACACGGTATCATTAATGTTGCCTAATAAAATTCTAAATGTCAAGACTTGTTTTTGTTTTCAATTTTTTTGCATTCGGGGTTTTAGGCAAAGGTATTTTTTGTAGAGTCGAGTTTTTTCGCTTTTTAATTACGTCATTTCTCCAAATAGTCTTCGACTATATTATTTACAGTCAGAGAGTCAGAAACGGTAACGATAACGGTAATTTATTTAATACAGCGCCTTGGAAATATATTTTTAGACACAGGATATTTTTTCGATTTCATAATTTCTACTTAATCTGTATATTTTGATTACTATTTTACTAGTAAACAAGTATTGCAAATGAAGTTTCAAGTTTTGTATGATGTTAAAATGAAAAAGTTTTTTTGAAATCAGATTTTTTACACGCTTTTTATTAGCTTCACCTGTATGTTTGTATATTTGTTTGTATGTTTGTTTGTAACCGACTTCTTTGGGCGCGATTTTGACCTACTTTAAACGGCCAGATTTCGTTCAAACTTTGTAGATTTATCGAGGACCGATGACAATACACTAATTTGATAAAATTATTTAAAGTAAAAACAACTATTTCATTATTACGAAGTACTTATATGGGTTAATGACAGTCGTGTATAAAATTAAACTGAGTGTCAAGTGTCGAAAATCTTTAAAAATTCTGTTAAAAATTTGATACATTAAAAAAGCTATATTAGAGTAAAATACTTTTGGTAGCTTTTAATTCCATTACGTCGTTTTTAATTCCAATGTAATAAATTCCGTTGTAATAAATCTGGAGGAAGCCAGGTGGGTCTGCGTTGATCGTCTCGTTATCTCTCTGTCTTCATTAACACCTATAGTTGAGTCTTATTTTAAATACAAAATATAAAATGCAGGTAGAATTAAATAGCTTTTTAAGGTAAATATTTTGGGCTTACATTAATTCGATTAATTTTATCATGAAAATAGAAAGGCAGTTATATTTATCATGACATCATCACATAAAGCAGTTTATTTCGGAATGTCACGAATAATGGTTTTACCGAATACCGTACATTAGGCCTGGCCTATGGCCGAAGCGCTAAAAAAGTTCGTAATATTCGGCCGAATACCAAAGAGATTGGCCAGGCTGAAGATCGAATATTAACCGAATTTATATTGACCAGATCAGGACATTGACACTGGTTTCACTTAGATATTCGTAAGGTGACGTTTACATTTTAATTAGTGCGAGTGCGAGTGTTTAGTAAAATAACTAGACGCTGATTACTAATCACTAGCACTAATCAACGACTGTCTACATGTGTTTTTTCTTATATACTAAGCACTTGCTTTAAACATTCGCATTCGCACTAGTCAAAGTGTAAACGGAGTCTTAAGTAATTTTTGTGAAGAATTTGTCTTTCAGGCAAAAAAATAAAAAGAACATATTGAAAACTTACTCTATTTTAGGCTCACATATCTATACTAATATTATAAATGCGAAAGTCTGCCTGTCTGTCTGTCTGTTACGCTTTCACGGCTAAACCGCTGGACCGATTTCCTTGAAATTTGGCATGGAAGTAGTTGAAGAGCCGCGGTCAAACATAGGCTACTTTTTTTCAAAAATCAACCATTAAAGGGTTAAAATAGGGGATAAAATTTGTATGAAAAGCTATCTTGTCGACATGCTAATCTACTCGCGGGCGAAGCTGCGCGGGTCAGCTAGTATTAGATATTTTTAGAAAATATTGATATTGTTCATCTTATGCTTCTATGAGAACATTTTCAGCCATCCCCATTTTCTCTTTATTTCAAACATTTTGGACTGATGTAGTGACAATATTTACGTACAAAACGCGCCAGCTGCACTCTGGCTGCACTTAGACCGTGACAAAAGCACTCGAGATGTTACACTTCAGTCAATTGCGGGTGTAGCTTTGTGAGTGCTTGAGAGCCTACCGAACCCTTCCTACGATTGTCGTCGCCGTTTGCTCGTGAAATAAGTATGTTTTCTTCGGCGTGAGAGTTTAATGTAAATAATTGTTCTGGCTATTTAAAGTAAGATCCATTAAAGTGTCTGCCATTAAGCGTCTGAGCGTTATCTGTAACAGGTAACTCGACCGGAATTTGTCCAAAAGTTTTACATAAATGTTACTTTATTAATGCGAAATATGAAAGTTTAGATATTTGTTATTTAAATACGCCAAAAAGTTAATCACAATGATTTTGCGTTTTTCGCACATTGGTACTCTGAAATTCGAATTAACAGAATAGACAAGGCATTTTTTATTCCTGAAAAAGTTACTTATTTCGAAATATGGTTCAAATAAACGTAACACCACGTGCATGGTTTAGCAATTATGGTTTAATTGTCATATGATCTAAAGTTAATGAATATTAGATTTAAATAAATGAAGTGGTTAGTAAGATAATTTCAATTCTTCTTGATGAGATTGCAAAAAATCAGATAATTTTCTTTGGAATTGCATAACTGCCAAAGGGACATCTATTTGGCACGGATGTAATACCATAACTCACATGCATAATATGTTCTGAACAAATTGGATAGACAGCACTACAATGAGTACAAACATGATGTGAAATTGACGATATGATGAGGGTGTTTGTATAACGAGATTTATTGTGAATTGAAAAAAGATGTAAGTACTTATGGAAAAATGTTTTTTTAAAACTCTCTTCCGTTATACAGAGAAAGATAAGTTTTTTTTTTACTTTGTACTAGCTGGTACCCAGTTGCTACCACAAAGTGATCTTAATACTTTTGCCGGTATAACGCGCACTATCTATTCTAAGCAGGACTTGAAACTCCATCTATTGTAAGCGGGGCTTGAAACAGGTTCAAAAATACCAGTTAATAAAGGTATTATTGAACCAGTATCATATTATTCATCGGTTTTTAAAAGGTTTTTGCTCAGAGCGTATCTGAAATGGGAGTGCTTCATAAAACTATACAAACCGATTTAAACCAAAACTGCGGAATTGTACGTCATGCGCATTGGGGACAAAAATTAGGAGAAGAGAGAAGAGAGGAGAATCAATAATTTAAAAAAAAATACCTCTATAAGCCGGTTTATTGAATTAAAACCCGGTATAATTTTGCTTCATAAGGAAACCGGTATTTTTTTAAAAGACCCTGTCAGCACCAAAAACGCGCGCCCTGTCTATTTTTATCAGAGTAAACGAGAGCCCATTATCAGTATAACTGGGCGACCAAGTCTTATAATAAATAGATATAGAAATAAAAAAAGTGTAAATTATTAGTCAAATATGATTTGCCAGAGGTTTAGGTATGAATATGATGACTTTATGGTTTTAATTGCAGATCCATACGCCAAAAAAAATGAAGATATAGAACCGTTTAATAATTTTAAGACCAATCCTCGCAATTACTTTCGACGATCCGACCCAATTTTGTTCAATTATGTATCGAGTCCGACCACGGTTTTTGACGTATGATGAATATTAACATATATTTTTTGTGATGTGCTATAACGAATAGTTTTTCTTAAAAAACTGCTTAAATAACATCAGTTTCAACGAATTAGGTCTTGTCAGTCTCTTAAGGGAGACCTTATAAAATGCTCTATATGTCTATGCGCTGTTTTTAGGTTTGAAAATTAACTGATTTGCAAGCCTTGATTGTAAATTATTTGTATTATGCCCATGACCTTCTCGCAAATAAAATGTTGACGAAGTTTCCCAACCGGCACTACTCAATGACAATTTACTCTTAAATAAACTTTTTATAATGTATAACATAAACCGAGGTAGCATGTAAAATCATTACGATCAAAGAATAATTTTGAAATTAAAAGTAATATTGAGACATAACGTAAAAAGTTAAATACTACATCCAACATTTTGCGTTGGAGAGCTAAAAGTTTACTCGGGAATAATTTAATTAATGCAGAAGTGACCCTACCGTTTCGCAGAAGTGAATTTGAAAAAGGTAAGGGACGAGAGCCATTATATTCATTACACCGCACTATTGACCATTTGTGTGACAATTAACCCTCAAATTAGTGCTCTGATCTTCAAGTAAACTGCTTTTGTGGGGCGTAAATGATATGTGCCGACATTTTGGGTTTAGCTATTACGGAGTCATTTTAGACATGCAAACGTGAAATTATGTCAAAAAGGGTTTAGCTCTTTGATGCTACCTGAAGTTAACATTTTATTGCTTTTTCTAAATAAAATTGTAGTAACCTATGGAAGCTGTATTGAAATGCTATTAAGATTATGTACTAATCGTAAAAGTGACTGAACTGTTTTATTCCATTTGATGTGAGATGTTTTTCTGAAACTAAAAATATCAAAACTGATCACTCAACATCAGGTGCACCTCCTGCTCGTTTGCCCCCTCTTACATATATATATATATATATATATATATATATATATATATATATATATATATATATATATATATATATATATATATATATATATATATATATATATATATATATATATATATATATATATATATATATATATATATATATATATATATATATATATATATATATATTACTATGCAGAGTGTTGTATAAACCAACACAAACAACCAACCAACAGTTTATAACTAGTTCGTTTTCTTCTTTATCTTTACACCAATTGACCCGGCAAACGATGTTCTGCCTTTTTAACTACTGTTACTTTTTTTCTATATTTTCTTACCTTTTAAACCTTCCCTGGCCTTCAACAATTAATTCAAAACGCAGTGAACAAAACAGCAACAGCCGACTTCCGATTTTTTGAATATCTGGAACCCTGTCTTCGTCAAGTTTATATAGGATCAAAGGGAAAGTATACCGTCTCAAACAAAAAAGAATTTCGGAAATTGATTTATAAATGACCGAGTTGTGAGGTAACAAATATAAAAAATATTCAGCTAAATTGAGAACTCCATTTTGGGAAGTCGATTGAAAATGCCTCAAGTGATTTAAAATCTATACAGTGTGTAAAAAATACCCTGTCCGATCAGAAAAGGCATTGTTTGGTAGCCTAATACAATCATACATATGCTATTATTTAGCGGATATAGGCAGATATATATTTGCCGATCAAAATCAATGATGTTTCGAAAGTTACTATGGTCACAAAAAATGCCGGCAAAGATGTCGACTGACACCGACGTGACTGCGATATTAGGAAGGATGTGATATTCGCTAAATATTAGCGAAATTGAAGCATGAGAATTTTTTAGTTCTACAATATCTTTAATTCAATAAGTAGAATCATTTCATTACTTTTAGTGATAATGTCATCGACCTACCTATTTGCCCCTTTGGGGTCGGACAGGGTTTTTTTAAACACACCGTATACATAAAAATCAATTGTCACAAATTTTTATCTGGGCATCACTTTCAAGCCGCTGTGCCTACTGGCTTTTGGCAACAATAAAAGAAAAAATGTGACCTTTTTAATAGCTCGGAAGTGCACTAAGCGGTGTATTATTTAGCATTTTATTTATTTAAAATTATGGACTGACAAAAAATTATGATTTTAATTAATATCCACTAAATGCTCAATAAAGTTATTTAAGTAGGTTTTATGCTAATTTTTAATTGGACTTATCTGGTTGAAATATGTACTGACCTTGTAATAATAAATCGTTAACCTTTTATTTGAACAGAATAGGCCAGTTTTATGAAATTTTGAAGGATTTTTATATCTGGTCTGACTATAACATATAGGTATATGTCTGTTACATCTTATAATAAAAATATGTACAAACCACGAACTTGTTTACGATAGACAAGGCAGCATGGTCATTGGGCTTAGCCTTTTCTATAAAAAAAGAAAATAATTTGATTTCAGTTTAGATATGCAGGTACCTACCTACATGTGTCATATTATATACCTACGTACCTACGTAAAATTCTCAGGATATTCATCAGATCAGGACATTAACAATCAGGCGCCCATCGTAAAAATATGTTTAATGATGAAGAAGATAAAGTGGAGTGATATCGAAAACTAGATTGCGTTGATAGTGTTAAGCAAAGTAGGTACATTTTTTAAAACATTGTAACTGTCACACGACTAACTTCTCTCTTCCAAATCTCTTCAACATGCATCTTCAAATCAGCAAATCTCTTCAAACACACAGATAGATATTATGGTGAAAAGAAATAATGGGAGGATAAGCTAGCTGGTATACTTTCTATCAGTATATGCCTTCGTCACGGATAGTTACGTGGCATTATCAGCTTTGATATCTAGTACCTTATGTTTAATGTATATACGCGTTGTATAACAAGCTAAGCTGCGTGTTATTACATAACTTTGGCTACGGTTGAATTCCCTGTATTGGTCCGGACCCCATTTAAAGTATAAATCAACTGCTATTCTGCCAGGCAGTTCGTAACAGGCGAATGATAGAATATTTGACTACTAGGTGGAAGAGTTCCGCAACGTCTCTACCGGGTGTATGGTATGGTTGTTGTCATTGTCGTGTATTGATTTCGAGGGGAAGGTTACCATTAGACTTATAGAAGTGGAATTGCCTTCCGCCACACTGATAGCAACGAACAATTAACATCGTTTCTGTTTACAGACGACGGTTTCTCTTTCTATGAGGAGAAACATATGTTTTGCTGTCTAATAATGTAAAAAATCTTAAAAGATTAGGTGGCTTTAAGTTTTATCTATATTTTAATATGTGAAGGGAATACTTTGTACCCAGTTTTTACCCTTTTTTAAGATAATTGGCAAACAGTGGAGTATGAAATTTGACCTGCTTATATTGCGGAGGACTGTAAAGATGTATTTTGAAATAAAATGCATTAGAAATACATTATGAAAAATAAACATAACAAACACTACACTCATGTAACATAAATGATAATATATGGATAATATACACGATCTATAAGTCATCCGAGATGTACACATGTATAATCACTATTTTAAAAAACATAAGCCATAAAGACGGCTAAAGTCAGTTGTCAAACTTAAAAGTGATTTTACTGTTTATGGTCGTATAGTGATTCCGGTCCATTGACCTCTAAATATATGGACATGAAATAGCTACAGAAAAAACGTGTCATTTATAGACACAATATGGCTGCCGTGTTAACATTATTAAGGATGTCCAGAAAGTAACATTTATGTTTTATCGATAAACGTTGTTTCCTGATTTACGTATTTTCAACCAAAAAATATGTTATTGTATTAGAGGTGATCTTTGACGTGTAAGAACAAAATCTAAACATAATTTACTAGTACCTATATTGATAACGCTTAAAACGTTCCCAAAAATATTGAAACGCAAAGTAGGTCCGTACTAAAACGTTTATAGTAAATAAAATTTTATATTAATCAAGCTAGACAATAAAATAAATTAAAGTATTTTCACTAATAAGCCTAATGGCTTTAGATTTACTTCTTTTAGTCTCCAGTATTCTGTGCTTTAGTTGACTAATTCTGAGGTTCTAGGACACATCCGACAATTTCATACGTCACACAGTGTATCGCGTGGAACATGCTAGGTGGACAATATTATTTTATGTTATATAACGATGCTCTTACTTATTTCAAATATGGGTAGTCATGTTTTTGTAATAAAAAACGAAAAAAATTATGATAGCAAAAAAATATTTTCAAAAATAATATATGAGCAACAATTAACTTAGCGAGTACTATGAATGCTGTAAATTGCATGCAGTTCAGATCGAATAAGTATCAAGAGGTATGTACAATATAAATCTAAATACATAAAATTACAAATAGTAACAAAACAATCATAGGTTTATTTACAATAAAAGAAAATATATGCATGAAAACTAAAACTAAGCAGCAAAGATAATATTTCATAACGTAACCTAATAATCATCATCAGAGTCTTCTGATGAATCGTTTACTGTGTAATCGTCATCATTTTGTGGAACTGTGCGATAATATGATGACGTTTCCAGTCTTGATTCTACTATACTAGGGCTTAAAATTAACTTTAAAACCTCTGAACATATTTTTTCCGGCTTTTTTTGGGGAATCTCTCGAAGGCTATTGATCAAGGGATCAGATGTTATAACCAACATTGACAGCAAGTCTCTGTTCGTGGCAACACGCGAGCACTTGCGGGTGTTGTACTCCCTAAATCTGCGGCAATCTTTATTACGTGCTTCCTGAGCCTCTTCGGAAAGCTGCCCAATTGGAAGCAATGCAGCTTTGATGACCTCTGTACTATGAATTAATATTTTATGTACAGTAGCAGGCATACAGTACCACGAATAGAGACTTAGATAATGTCTTCTGGTTTCAAGACAAAATTTATTAAATTCAACTAAGTTTATCTCGAATCCAGAAGACAAAGTCCTCAATATTACATCGAACTGTTTGATGATTTCAACATCCAATCCCGTGATCTGAGCACTCATCTCAGCATTCTTAAAAAACCGACGAGCCGTGTTTCCATCGTTTGAAGAACCAAATCCTGGCTTTGGTTTATCTACAATAAGTCCCATCTCGTTCCTAAATTTTAACTTAATTTCGTCGGAACGAACCTTGATATCTGCTTTGTCTTCGTTGCTTCTAGCCTGCCATTTCTTAATATTCAACTTGTAGCTGATATGTAAAAGGCATTCGAAGCAACGAATCCAAGCATGAAGTGTAGATAAACCAAAGCCAAAATGATCTTGGTTGCTGTTGAAGTTCGCGGGTTCATCATTCATCGTCTTGGGGGTGGCGCCACAGATGAAACACTTTTGAGTTGAACGAGTTTCCGTTAAAGCGTTGCATACCTTTCCGTCTGTCATTGTCAGCAAAAGTTCGTGTTTCACAGAGATTTGAGAATCACCAAAGTCGATACGTGTTGGAAGAAGAGCGTTAACTTCTTCCAACAATCTATTTGTCTCCGTTAACGTGAAGTCATTCGTTTCTTTAGCAAATATTAATTTGATTGGGCGACAATACAATGTTGATGAAGACCAAGGATTTTGCCAAACAATTTTGGCCCCATCATATAATCTAAGGGGAACTAAAGAAAATACGAAAAGAAATTCGTCCGTATCTTCAGTGTTCTCAAATCTCTGTTTGTATGTGCTGTGCCCAGAACTTCCATCACATCCCCATTTACTTACAAGTGTAAAAGACGAACTTGTTGCGAGGACACTGCTGATAACTTCATGCTGTGCTAATACTAAACGTTCCACTGTTTTGTTTAATAATGCTTGCAAATTTATTTCAGCACGTGTTTCTGTTACAGCAATGTGCTCCTGTGCAGGATAACAGGCCTGTTTAGATTTTGTCAAACTATAATATGATGGAAACACATTATGTCCTGCCTTCATAGACCACTTTCTTGTTTGTTTGTACGCATGTGTTGTTGACTTAGAATCTATATAGTAAGCTAACGCTTCGTCACTACTTAACTGCCTAGGATTAACATTACTGGTATCCTTAGACTTAACATTAATAACTGAGCTTTCACTAATGTCTCTAATTACGCTGGCAATTTTCCGTTGTCCTGCTGAACGCGCAGCAATTTCGGCAGCTGTCACCAATTCACTGACACTTCGCGATTCTACGAGATCCACGACTCGACGTTTTTTGGTTTTAAACGACGATTCTTCGAATTCTTTGCGAGGCCTTCCTGCTGAAATCACAGCCTCACTCGAAGTTGATGGTTGTGGCTCAAAAGAACTCACAGTAAACTGTATATCTTCTTCATCCAGCCAGGTCTTATTTTTAATTAAAAAACGCTCCTTCGATTTTCCTGAAGCCAACCATTTGACACCAATTTTATTGGAAAAGTTGGATATCTTCAACTTTATTTCTTTTTGGCTACATTCAGTAATGTTACCAAAGTGAAATTTTGAAGAAAGGTACTCATATATACCCGAGTTCTTTTCATTTTTTGTGGGTTTCAACCACTCTTCAAAAAATTCTACCCTAGAAATAGAGTATAAGCGTTCTGAAAAAAAAAAGAAAAGAATATGTTGTACTGAAGTGTGCTAAACAATTTGTGTATTTTTATGAAGAATAAAGTATTTCCTATGATATATCAAAGAACTAGCCCGGATAAAGGTGAATGTCTGCAAAATTAACTCTTTAAAACTATTCTTTCATAAAAAAAATACGTTAAAATATATAAGCTATGTTAAAATTATACCTAAAATTCATTTGAACAGATTCAGATTTTAAAAAAGGTTTTTTAAATAATAGGACTTACCCTCCGTGTTGATATCCATCACAAACACTCAAAATATTAACTATAAGCCACTATGGATGTGTACGAAAGTGTCACTAAACTGCAACTGATTGACTGTAACGATTTCATTAAACTCAATACCTGACTTCTAACCACTATTCCTTATCAGTTAAGCATTTGACAAACAACCGATTCTTGGAATCTGGAGATTAGGGGTGTTGTTTACGTTTTGCAATTAAGATTTCCTGGAAATGATAACATGAATTTTGTCCACCTAGCATGTTCTAGGCGAAATACTGTGCGTCAGTATATATGACGTCTTTGTTGTGTGATTATATTCGTATTAGCACCTGCAAAACGATCCCTGGACTCACTCAAATAAATAGTAAATTGATAAAGAGAGATCTAGTTGACAAATCAAAATGTCAACGTAAATTCGTTATTTTGTGACATTCGATCACAAATAAACAGATTCAAGATTACGACTTTAAAAGTGGCTAATAAGATAAGAATAGAAATGAATATGTGGTCTTATTTTGTCCAATCACAGTCAACGTACGCATGCGTCGTGTTACGAAAACGTCTTAACTTATAGGGGATATTTCTAAGGGCCTAACATAATTTTACGAGTTGTCGTCGATAAAGCGGAACAATAGTAGCAATAGAATTAAATCATAGCGTACAAAAATAAGGTTGATTATTGTAACGATATTTTCATGACGTTGCAATATTTTTTGTGTTTCTGTTTATATAATTATCATTCTTATGCGTTACCATATATTTTCTTGAGCCACCTTTGTAGGCAACGCTGAATCTCATTATTTTTTATCGACGTAAGCAAAGCTAAAATGTGTAATAACACAAAGTTACATTTTAGTTACAAATTAGTTCTAATTTTAGTTTTTAATGACCGCTCACACCACCAGCCATTTTCGCATTTTTTTCTAAAAAAACACGGACCGTTACGCGCACACGTTCCGAGTTCGTTCCGGTGGACCGTGGTCACAAAAATGATTTATGAGTTGCTTGGATTGAATCAGATACTGTAAAGCGTATATTTTTTAAGAGGCCTTGAGCACTGCAATAAACTGGTATGAGAATTGTTTAATTTAAATGGCTTAAGCTACGAAATAATTCAGGTGTAACACGACACTTTGAGAAAAATATGTATTTGTTAGTCGAGGATTTTTAATTCAAAAATTATATAAAAAAATTATATAAAGCATAGGTCATCGCTTATGCTTTTTATATTTTTTTATATAATTGGTAAACATATACATACGGAAAAAAATAAACAACATATATTATAGTACAAAAATATTTATTTACATAAATATTAATATTTTTTTTTTCATAAGTAATACGTAGTTTTTTTCGAAATTTTTAAATAATTTATTTCTTTATCAAATTTACAGCTATGTTAATTTTTTTTTAAATATTGTTTAGGATATTTCACATTCACATCATATGATTTATTTTGAGATCATAGATATCAACACTAAAATTTACGAAAATAAATAAAAATGATACCAGCGCTTTGGGTATGCCCAAAGCGCTGGTATCATGAGTTGGTCGTTAACGAAAAATATGTTTTATTAATTGATATTTACGGTTTTTTTTTTTTAAATTATTATCTAAACTGTTAGATCTTGAACTAATCTTGATTACAAATAAAGTTTATTTGTTGATTAATACGCCAAAACACTTTTAAATTAACCTGTAGAGATGTGTTAATACCGATATTTCTCAAGATTAGGTGATACTAATATATTCACTTTCAAATATTATAATGTCTTAACTAATATGTCATTATTAACTAATATTTCACTGTAATTTGGACCTTAAAGTAACAGTAATAAGATCTGACACTGATACGGCAGGAAAATATCTTAACTAATATATCAGTATTAACTAAAATTTCACTGTAATTTGAACCTTAAAACAACAGCATACTGCAGGAAATACGTCTGTCTCATTCGTACGTACGACGCGGCGTATCGTGAAAATATTTTAATATTTTCACGAATCCGAACGAGCGCCAATCTAGTGAATCCGAACTATTCCGAAGATCGAATGATATTATCCGATTCATTTTGGATACCCGTTACAGATATTAGGCGAATATGAAATATTAGCATATTACAGTTCGCCGGATTACTAATCCACGAATCCTTTCAATATTACTAATATCTTAGCGAATACTAATATATCAGTCACACCATTATTAACCAGTATCATAAACTGCAACCAACACATAACACACACAGCACGAATCAAAATGGCGGACTAAGTTCTTTTATTTTTCCCTAAGAGCGTATTTGAAAAAAGAATGCCAATTTGATATTATTCTGTACAATGTTTCGTTCGAAAACGATAAAATACCATAGAGTATTGTAGTAAAACTGGTAAATAGTGAAAATATTGTTTTTTTGGATGAAATTAGCGTTGGTTTATATCCAGTAGAGCTTGTATCTTTATTTTGGTCGAAGTTTTTGTTACTGTGATAGCGTCTTTCGATGGATAGCATTCTTGTTTCGCATGTTGAACTTGATAATAGGTTGGAAATATAATTGCATTATTTTTCTTAACACTTTCCCTTAATGTATTGTATTGCCATTTGTTTAGCTTAAGTGATAAAAATATCCCCAAAGCCTCATCCGGAGACAAAGCAGGTTTAGTTTCTTTAACAGATACGCACCTTTTTACTTTTTTCACACCATGTGGATTCTTAATTAAATGTTCTAATATTTCAGCAATTTCCTCATTCCTATCTACTTTTAACTGCGCAAAATATGCATATTATATTTCGTTCGATGACAAATGAAAGTTTTCTGCTCGTATTTTTTTCTGTTTAGGACCTATTTCACAAAAAGGTAGTCTAGGGCTTTGTTCGGTGGAGACACTTGCACTGATAGAAACTTTTAATGGTGACACAAAATTGATAAAATACAAATGATATTTTTTTTCAAATCATAAGATAGCAAACAAGCAGATGGGTCTCCTGATGGAAAGAGTCAACCATCGCCTATGGACACCAAAGATATTGATGGTGCGTTGCTATCTTGTGGCGAGGTCTAATGCCACATTCATAAGTTTACCGGCTATCTTACCCTCCAAACCGGAACACGACAGTGACAAACACTGACGCTATTGCGGCAGGAATAGGCGGTGGTACCAGAGCCGGGCGAGATAATACAGAACTCTACCACCTAGTAGTCACGATGGCAGTGACTTGCATAGCCAATCGGTCGCCCTTTACGATCTGCCTGGCAGAACGGCAGTTGGTCTATTCTTCAAAGGAGCCCGGAACCAACACGAGGATAAACAAACAAATAGAACAAACATTTACTTGTTTACAAAAAGTTAAGGCACCTCTGCTAGACCTGCACAAACTATGAATTACTGGTATTCTTTAGAAATGAATAAAATATATCTTACTAAACTAGCAAAAAGCAGAGCTTTGTAAGGGCTCGTAAAGTTATATTATCTAGTAATATTGTTAGGAAAGTATTTTTATGAGAATTACATATTTTAATGTATGGACTTTATCTAACCTAAAAATCCAGCGTGTTTCGCCCAAACATTATATTCGCATCAAAGGCGTCGTCAGGTTGCCAAGCTGATCAAACTGATGCTCTATAGCTATTGCAGTCTATACGTCGTGAACCCTTGCCTTTATACAAGAGTACGATGCCCGTGCGCCGCCAGTCAAATATAAACATTTTGTGAAATAATCTCTTAATAAGTTCAAAAATTCTAATAAAAAATGTATCTTCTATAGATTTTAACTCGTTAGTTTTTTAATAGATGGCGTTAGTAGTAATAAGATTCTCATAAAAATTGTATTTTCTATTTTTTTTAATGTTTATAAAATGGTATTTTTATGGTAGATAACATATCTAGACATGAATTCAAAGTACCACGTCGAAGCTCAAACCTAAAAGTGCGACACTTTTTCAGTAAAATGTTCCACAAAAGTGCATAGTTCGTCGCCTAGTGTATAATAATAAAATCTATTTCATTCATTTCTAAACAATACCAGTTTATTAAAATATTTACTGTGTGACACCTTATCATTAACTCGACGTCCATGATATCTATATCTTAAATCAATAAAAACTTTGATTACACTTTTAATAAGTAATAGTTTATGTGTAGAATTATGATCAGGCTGAGAACCTAACCAAAATATTTTTCCACATCATAAAAATCACACATAAATTTAAATATATGTAGATAATAATGTAGTAAAATATTTAGGAATCATGCTAGACCAAAGATTATCGTGGCATCCTCAAATTGAATTGATATCTAGGAGGATCAGAAAACTTATTTGGATTTTTCGGAAATTAAGAGACGTTGCATCCAATACACTTCTAAATAGAATCTATTTTGCGCTAGCTCAATCAATTATTTGCTATTGTATACCTGTATGGGGTGGTGCCACTAAAATTAAAATGTTGCAAGTAGAACGAGCCCAAAGAGCATTATTAAAAGTAATGCATTTCAAAACCAGTAGATTTTCCACAACTGAACTATACTCACTGTGCGAGTTACTATCAGTTAGAAAACTATATATACTTTATGCCATACAAAAAAGACATAGGTTGATTACATATGATAATAACCAAAAAGTTAAAACAAGGAAGGATGCTATTTTAAAAAACTCAACGGTAAAAACACCTTTTGCCAATAGACAGTTCTTAAATCAGTCTACTATAATACATAACAAACTTAATAAGAAGTTAAATATTTATCCACTAACCATCTACAACCTTAAAGAGGTTTTAGTGGGCTGGCTTAAGTCACTGTCTTATGACGATGTTGAATCAATTATTTTTAGCAAGATAATATAAGAAAACTCTATTAACTGATGTATCTGTCTGTTAGAAACTGCTAGTCCTAAGATTAATGTAACACATGTACTTACAATTACCCATGCTGACATAACATACTCGTACACGCATACACACTCATATACACGTACAGACTCATACACATACATAAATACACACACGCAATAGGCACGTATATTACTTAATTTACACAAATGCTAATGATGTTCTGGAAGAGCGGTGTATCCTGACACAAGCATTTCTGCTTAAAAGGATGCGCCGGACAATGTAATATTATATAATCAGTGTAAAATAAGTTGAGAAATAAACATTTAAACATTTGTAAAAATATATTATCTAAGTCTTGCAAACACTTACCTGTATTGAAATCACCTAAATATTACTGCCATAAGTCATAACATCTACTATATGGTTAAAGAATTTATTGAATTTTATTAGAATTAATATAATAATTTACACATTTCAATATTAATTTACATTCCAAATTTTAGGTATGAACATATTTAAAAAAAACGTAGTATTTAAACTATTCATTTACAACGTTGCAGCCAACAAAGTCCGCATGCATCATAACACCTATACATAAAATGAATCATCATTGATGTTGCAATTAGTTGTATGACGTAACCACTACTTATTCATTAATTTGCAAATATTATACAACAATCAGATGTAATTTAACATGTTGAACTTATTTTTACATACATTTTCCTTTATCACGGGAACATGAATGGATGCTAGTACTGATGATGTTAAAGTCCGAGTTGATTCATGTATATTCTGCCTTTCACACAAACATTAATTTTCTGCTTATTAACGGGCTAAAAATATTTAGGTCAGCATTATTGTCTAAAAACTGAAAGTGTAATTAGGACTACTAAAAATGTTTAATTAACTTATGATCAATTTGAATAATTCTTAAATCTTTTAATTAAGGCTCTTAGCAATAAAAATAAACAAAAAACCGAAGCCATCAACAGAACTTAAAGGTACTATTATGCATGGAAATTATTGTTAAATTTGATAACTTGTATGTTGTTAAATCAAATTTATATTTAATAGTTATTTATTTTTGATATATTATATCAGTAGCTTAGGCAGAAGATGTGAAGCTATCAAGGTAGCGACCAAAAAAAACATCGACAACAACAAACACAAAATAACACTTACACAAACAGACAAACAGATGTCACTATTCTTAATGACGATTCCATTTTTTATTAACATTTAATACCTATTTAATTATATTATTACTGAAACTTATTAAAAATATACAAAAGGAATAAATACTGAAATTATTCATTATACAAATACTAGTCCCTATTATACTCTTTAGTGTCAATAAAAACAACTTTTAACAGTATTTGATAATATAAATAACAATTGTTAATTGTTAAAAAATTTAATACGAATTTTAATATGTTAATTATTGTCAAATGATCCATACCTAGGTACAATCAGTGTTGTGTGTTAGGGTTATACAGGTGACAGACATCATATCATATTTTATGTGGTAGAAGGAAATCGAGCTTTCTGATGACTGCAGATAGGTAAAAGACACAGGATATCATACTATGAAAACGTAAGAAATTACCATTACCTACTTACCAGAGAAAATGAAGGAATGACATTGTCACGCAATCTGACTACATCCAGTGTTTTATTAAAATTACTTTCCTTGAAATGAAGTGAGCAGACCAACCAGTTCTTATGTCGGGGATTGATATTTTCAATGCCAATGGCATCTAGTCATTTTCTGTGTAAATCTTCATTTCTTGGGAACCTAAAATTTAATGAAATTAAATATCGACAAATCTAATACCCCAACACTAGTCGTATTTTGTAGGAATCAAAAAAATTATGTTTACAAAGAAATCGTAAAATACACGAACATCTTTTATAAGTCAATATAAAAATACAACAATTTAGAATGGATATTATTTAAAATCAGCACGCTTTATCATAGGAGTTTGCGACATACCTGTGAAGCGTTATTAAAGGTGCATTTTTGTCCTTTTTTGCTCCACATTGCAAAATACAACACGAAGGCATGTTGACTAATAGTCTATTAACTTCCACGGAGAATATGGCACTTAATAAACTGATATCTACTTGGTAAATCGTATTTATCCGAAACTAAATTAATATTTTGACAAATCATGTACCTCTTATTTACGTACATAATATGGCGTCGATGACACGTTTATAGAATTGCCAATTACTTAACTTTTAATTTATACGAAAGTGAGCAAGACACAATATCGTTGTCTCTTTTTGCATATGCAAATTACCATTTGTTAAAAAGAGATAAAGAAATGTCGCTTAGTTCAATGTCGATTATACCGATATTTGTATAACTAAAGTAGCTATAGAATGTTATTGCGCTTCTATATATTATTCATATTTCTATGTTCCGGTCACAGGCGATCGCTAGTGTTTTTTTTTTATTTCATTGGATAGCAAGCATGCAGATGGGTCTCCTGATGGAAAGAGTCAACCATCGCCTATAGACGCCAAAGGTGTTAATGGTGCGTTACTATCTTGTGGCGAGGTCCAATGCCACTTGCATAAGTTTACCGGCTACCTTACCCTCCAAACCGGAACACGTCAGTGACTAGCACTGACGCTATTGCGGCAGGAATAGGTAAGGCGATGGTACCAGACCCGGGCGAAATAATGCAGAACTCTACCACCTTGTAGTCACGATGTTAGTGACTCGCGTAGCCAATCGGTCGCCTTTTACGACCTGCCTGGCAGAACGGCAGTTGGCCTATTCTTCAAAGGAGCCCGGGACCAACAAGAGAGGGGGTACTGTAAGATAATTTTGTAAAATATTGTAACAAAAATTAAAAATGATATACTCGTATGATGTAGAGTAAAATTGTCGCATCGTGTAGGTACGTATTCTAGTTTCAATAAGAAAAATATCGTCTCCAATCTATTTATATATCCTTATCTAATATCTACATTGAAAGTTTGAGATGATAAAAAGCCCTGGTATAATTGCTCCTCATACAAATCTCATTATTTATTGTAACATGAAATAATTAGTAGTAATACATTAAAATATATTTTGCCAGACAAGCCCGCTGAGTTTCTTCCGGTGGATCCGTGAAACCGCCTGTCGATCCGGAAATAATTATAAAATAAATGGTGGCTAGTCAAAAGTGCCTGTTAAGGTTTATTTGAATAAAACCTTTTTCTCAATATTTTTTGTTTTATAATACATTAAATAAACATTGAGACAACAGACGATCGAAATTCGTCAATAAATAAATGCTCCAAGGTTTAGAGAAACTTTTAATTAAACTTTAGCGATTCTATGTGATTTCAGTAAAGAGTGAATAAACGGATTTTATTTTATCCATTCAAAACCGCGTTTGTCCATTTAAAAGTCTGTCTATAATTTTTTGTACAAAAATAAACTCGCCACGGTAAAAAAATGCTATTGTCAACACCGAGCGATAATCGCTCTAGCCCCTGTCACTTCCGTCTTTCGCCGTCGCGTCCCTAGCGAACTTAATCGTTGAACAAAAAATGCACAGCAATTTGCTTCTACAAAGAAGTGAATTTGGTGTTCCCGGTATGTGCTGCAGGCATTTTAAAATAATTGCATACTATATAACTGTAACTTTTTGCATTGATAGTCTTTGTCCGTTGCTTCATCCTCGTTTGTTATTATACCTACTAACTTTAAAAAACACAGGCTTATGCAAAACATCTCCATTTTTTCGTTTTCATATAGACATAAGTCGCGTGTGCTTGTACTAAGATATAATGATGTAGTTATTATTTATTACTGTTTACATGAAACTTAAATCGCGTGTTATAATAAATATTAGTTTCAGTTTATTATTTTTTAGGAAATTATTCCAATAGTTAATGAAATAAGTTGTGTATGAAATAATTGTGTATGTAAATGAAATAAATAAGTGAAAAGAAGAAAACATGTTGTCCCCGCTTATTTATACCATTCGTTATCTATTTTATTATGACGTCATAACACAGGTGTGCCGCACATCTGGTCGGCTAGTAGTTGTCGTCAGGCGCGATTGATAACACACGATAAATGCACGATAACTGCATTTATCGTGTCAGTGCACGAAGCTTTTTAACGATAGACTCATTCTGTGCAAGTACGGCTGAGCCTGCATTGGACGAAATCGGCTATTTTTGTTTCTTAATTTAATTTTTCTTTGAAAATTTTCTTTTATTTGGTTACAATAAGAGATTTTTACAAGTAAGAATATGTTTTACAACTAGCTGGCGTTCAGCGCATAGGTGCCAAAATATTTTTTCAAATATATTTACTGGTACGATACGTGCGCCAACTCAATAACGTAAATTGTTAACTGAGTTTATTTTAATAAGGTATTAAATGAATTGTACTACCAACGCTTATAATCTTCTCTCACAAGTGCAAGCAATAACTTTTATTCCAAAATTTCACCTCAATAGCATTGACAATACGGCAGTACTTTAATATGAACACACAAACAAAAAGGGATTTTTATATCTACTAAAATTATAAAAAGATAAGATTTGAATGTTTTTTTGTATCTAATGACTCAAAAAATGCAGGATTGTTTTGATACATTTTTCACCGACATAAAGCTACATTATCAGTGTATCAGTACTCACTTATAATGTAGCTTACGATGTTAATGTAACGTAGTTTACAAATATACAAAAATACCGCCCGGTCTGTCCCGGTGACCCCAACTATATTTCAGGGACGTGTAAATGCCCCAGTTTCCGAAAAATATCTATACATATAATAAAATCGTAGGAAAGTCAAAACTGTACAGTGAATATATTTTTAAAAGGATACTTGGGGCGTGATCTACAACCGATATCGAAGCCAAAAATATAGTTTTTAGAATTTTTGTCTGTTTGTCTGTATGTATGTCCGGGTTAAATTCAAAAAGTACTGCATACAGCTTTACTTCAAATTTTTCATGAATATTACTAACAGGTTGGGTCAACATATAGGCTACATATTATCACGCTATCACCTACGGGGAAGGAGCAGTGCGGAGTAAACGAAGTCCACGCAGACGATGCCGCTGGCAACAGCTAGTACAAAATAAAGGCACAAGAAATTTTAAATTGTATACCTATTCGACGAAAATCCTAGTTAATTGGACATATATTTGCTAAGATATGAGCCTAACACAAAAATCGCGCTTAAAATGTTTAATTTTCAATAGGAAAATTATTTATTTCAAAATATTCAACATTTTTGGTAGATCTAACTTAACACCTGTATTCAATTTCTTTCTTCTCAGAAAATAGATACATCCTACAGACGTTACTTCTATCATTTATTGTTGGCGTAGTTAAAATAAACTTAGTGTCCCGTTTTAAGATAAAAAGTATATAGCCAGTTTATACATACATATAAATACATTCTGTTTGGTTTGTGCGAAAATGTCTAATAATGTCTATTTTTCTCGAAATTGTATTCAAAAAATATTATTTATCCTTATCTTTTAAAATAAATACTATAAATATTTTTGTTATCTCCAGTCACCATATTATAATTAATCATTAAAAACTACAAATATAATATTCGATTCAATCTTAGTAGACATAAACCTATTTTATTTATTTTATTAAATACTTTATTATACACTTATATAATGACAAAAAGTAAAACGATACTTAAAATAATGCACAAAAGGTTAGTAAAAATAATCATAGAAAAATAACACAAAAATCATCTCATTAAATTAATTATATCAAGATAAGCTCATAAAAGTGACGTTTGGAGCGCGTGGAAGCGACCCGACTTATTGATTTTAACCACCCTGGTGACTCATCTGCGTTGCATTTCCCCCTCCCTCTGCCTGCCTGGACCACAAACGCTGTTTGCTCTCTTTGATTGAACTTGAAGAAACTAAAGGGTCTCAGTAAGTTTGTTTGTGGAGTTATAACTCTTTTATTCGGGTCCACCGCGTTTTGCATCAGTGTTTTGGTTTGTGTGTAGTTTTTTCGTTTATTTTCCGTCTTAGCTTGTTAAAAGTTTGACGCTATGCGATTGTTTAGCCACTTTTAAATATTGGTTCGAGATATGATAGAACTTTTAATAACTCTTATAAAACCGCAATGGGCATAAGAAATTAATACAGATTTATAGTACCTAGCGAAGTAGCGTGGGTTAGCTAGTAGCTAACCCACGCTACTTCGCCCATGAGTACAATATTTATTCCCTAATTTCAGCCTCTTACCCTTTTTGGTAAAAAGCAGTAGTTTAACTCCAGATCCTCAATTATCTCTTTACAAAATTTCATTAAAATCGGTTCCGTTTTTATTGATCTTAAGTTACTAATTTTCTTACAACACAACACAACATAAAAGCGACACGAAATACGTGTAGGTACACACAGAGACAAACATTCATATCTTCACACCAAATCCCATACTCTGTAGGTATATAAAGCTTTGTAGGTACCATACATAATGTCAAATATCAGTGAGACGTGTCAGTAGATCAACGGCATTATCAAAAAAATAATAAAATAATTCTAGATTCTTCTAAAATCCTATTTTAAAATGCTCCATTTTGCTATCAAAACTAAGTAACTTATGCTGAATTATAGCAAAGGTTTAAAAATGTTTATATGTATTAATATTCACAAAATATTGTCATATAATAATGTGGTCGGGTTAAGCTAACGAACTGCTTTAAACGATCGGACAGAGTTTCTGTTAGTGTCTGTTACACACCTTTTGGCTCATACCAATCCCCAATAGTCCTCGAATTGTCTCATAGGTAATCCTCGAATTGTCTCATAGGTAATAATAGGGGGTTTTCCGCTTAACAGTAGCCACATTATTTTCGTTGACGGCAGTTGGAGGCCGCCCTTCACGAAATTCGTCATGTAAAGAAACTTGACCCATCTCAAATTCAGCAAACCATCGCCTCACGGTGCTCAAACAAGGTGCTTCTCTCCCAAAAGCTTTTGAATACGAGCGGCACAGTCTTGCGAAGAAAGAGAACTTTTAAAATCATAAAAAATCATCGCTCTAAAATCTTTTCGACTTAATTCCATTCGTTGCGTACCTAGAACTTTGATGTGTAACAAAAAAACAATGGACAAATCATTTCCCGCCAATTGTTTTTTTTTTTATTACTAAGAAAGTTGCGTTTTTAAAAATATAACATTCGAAATTCAAATAGTTCCGATTAGCTGGAAGTGCAAAACTTTTGTTGTGCCCCATGTACTATGTTTTCTCAGTCTTATGTTAGCTCTCTATTTAGTGATAAGCTCACCTGTATTTATATGTTATCTCCTCTTTTATTAATTTGATGTGGGTACAAAGTGTTTTAATTTATATTAATATTATAAATTCGAAAGTTTGAATAATTGGATGGATGGATGTTTGGATGGATGTTTGTTACTTAATCACGCAAAAACTTCTAAATGGATTTGTATGAAATTTATCACACAGAGAGATGATGTATTGAAATAGCACACAGGCTACTTTTAATCCCGGAAAAATTAGTTGATACTAAGGGATTCACCAAAAACATTTCTAATGCAGCAAGCTTTAGCTTCAGCTAGTAAATAAATAAATAAATACATGCATAAACACACATATTATAAAAATAAAGTTAATTGAGAAATCGGGAAGCAGTTTTCAAGTTATTTTAAATAATAATGTAAATAGTATAAGTCACGATGTTCAAACGTGTAACATAACATCTAAGGCACCGGCGTGGAATGCAAATAAATGATACATAGTTAATTTGAACCTGAATCAACTAATAAATAACACTGATTATAAATTGATGTGAACCATTCAAATCGGCAGGTGGTTTTATTAATTTTTTGATGATAAGCTATAAGTTGCAATTCCAATTAATAAGACCACTGTTCGACCTCATAGTCTATAACTCTAGTTTTTAGGGTTTCGTAGTCTACAAAAGAGCGCTTATAGTTTTGCCATTCCTGTCCATTTGTCCGTCTGTCCGCAGCTTAGTTCAGAGACTCTTAAAACAAGAAAGCAATACAACATTTAGCGTTAACAATAATTCAGTTTTGTATTAAAAAACATATTTACATATTAATTACAACGACAAAATGGTTAAATAAAGTAAAGAAAAAAGTTTCACATGCAAAATAGGGATTCCTTTTTTTCTCGCGGACTCTGTGATAACGTTGGATATCATTTTTTTAAAAAATCTATTAAGGGATTCGTTTGAGAAATATAAGGCTTTAGTGTTAATTTTCGTTTGAATCAAATATCCCTCCGCCAGTTTCCTAAATGTTTGTTTCTGGATACGTTAAAAAAAATCAAGATAGCAGGTGGTATATAATGGAAGCCTTTACAAGTTTCCGAGTTATAATCGAAAAACTTACAAAATACACTTGGAGGAGTGAAAGCGGGTATATTTTTACGAATGGAAGGTTCCGTAGTTGCTCATCACATTCATGCGGACTAACCGCTAAAACTAAACTCTTCTTAGTCCGCATGATTGTGATGAGCAGCTACGGAACCTTATATTGCGCATAGATAGATGAGTGACATATGAATGAATACGCGACTGATAAAATGAGTGCTTGTTTACGCACACTATGAAATTTATTTATCAATAATAACCAAGGATTTAAAACGTTATAATATCGATATTTTTGCTGTTTCGTGATTGGTTCGCTAACTAGCGCTAGAACACAACGTCATAATATCATATACCATAACCAATCACGACGACGCAAATATATCAATATTATAACGTTATAAATCCTTGATAAGAACGAGACAGTAAAGATTTGAGGAATCAAACTGCAGTATTTATATGCGACAATGACCATTAGCCTAATTAAAAAGACCCCATTCTCAACCGTGGTAGCAGGTGTCGTACGATCACTCCCGAAGCGTCGCATCCATTTGCAGTTCTCGAGCACGTGCGACCACTTGGCACTTACCGAAGTCGAGTCAAAGTGAACTGTTATGGGATGCTAAAAGTCAAGGAATGTATATTTTTACGAGTTTTCGGTTTGGAGCGCAGATGTTTCTTTAGAAGATTAGTGTGAATGGAAATTGGCAAATGTGTCATTACTTACAATCAAAAGAACGAGACATTATTTGGGAATGACCACAGACCACACAAAATGTTGGGCGCAAAACGCTGGTTACATATAAAATAATTCATGAATTTTAATTCATCACAGTACGATTAACAGTCGGGGCCCTTTGTAAAAATTTGATAGCTAAAAATTGAATGGGCCCCGACTGTTAATCGTTCTGTGATGAATTAAAATTCGTGAATTATTTTATATGTATGTACATCGATTATAGAACTATTTCAATGGTGAAGTTATTCATTATTACTTAACATGATTCTAAACTACTGGGCTTGTTTCCTTCTTTTTAGCTTTCATTTCAGGCAATGAACTTTTTCTAAAGATAAAATGCAGTCGGGTTTTTTGTTTTCAATAATTTATGCTGTTGAATAAAAAGATAAAGCTTAAGAAATACCTCTGGAGTGATTTTATTTTATCGTATATAACTGTATTTCTGTGTGTAAATGCAAGCGACACTGATAACCTACGATATTGCCTTGAAAGGCGTATCCAGTTTAATCCGCGGGAATGAATCAAAAATATACATGTATATTACATATATAAGTAACTGTAATAATGGATAATAATACCCCTGCCGATTTAACCATTCCGTGGTCAACTCCTAAGCGACCTGACTAAACAACTTTGTTTTTACCGAGGGATTGGAATCGATTCCTGACTAGGGTCTGGGACAAACATTTATGTGATGCATAAATGTTTGTAATTCAGGGTTTGTGTGGTATTTGAATACATTTCTGTATTTCGATATGTATTACTATGTGTAACGGCATCGGTGACTAAGACTCACATCACAAGTAAATATGTAAATTACCTCGTATACTCGTAAAAAAGGTAAACAAAAAGTTTGAATATTTATTGTGTTAGCTAAAAATATATTTTACATATATTTTATTTATCAAATGGATAATATATTATTAAACAGTTTGAGACCTAGAGCTTCGCTGTAGGTTGTTAATAACATTTTAGTTTGTTTCTGATATTTTGCCAACTATAACGAATGCTTCGAGATGCGTGTTCAGTAAGCTATCACAAACATTTGCTTGAAGGAGCATTGCTATAAAGTTGGTAAATATTCTAAGCTTCATCGTTTTCAACCAAAGTCCGAGAGTTAACTGAATAATTTAAAGTTTTGACTCCGGCTTGGTCGGTACTTAGGAAGTTGATATAGAAGGGAGAAACTCAATAAATTGTTTAATAGTTTCAACGCAGCTTCCATCATAATTTATATAAAAGTTATTTATTTATTTATTTATTTATTTATTTAAACTCTTTATTGCACAAAATATACAACAGGCGAACTTAACGTCTAAAGACATTTTCTACCAGTTAACCTTGCACTTGTAGAAACATTGTAGTAACGGGTAGTGCACAAGAAAAGTCTTACGGAACAATTGCAAGTAATTTTACACTAAACAAAGAGAATAATTACATTTATCTAAACCTACGGGCAGACCAATAAACATACAAATATTAATAAATTATATAAATTTTTATATAATAAATATAATAATCTCATAACTATTCATATAAAATGTACTTAAATAATCATAAAACATAATAATACGAATAAAATAGAATACTATAAAATATAAAATAGTAATATAATAGTGATAATAAATATTTACAATTGCATAACTAAAAGTTAATTAAGAGTTATTTTGAATCTTTAACATATGATCATATATCCTAGATTTAAATATATTTACTGAGGAAGCTTGTTGAATATGCTTTGGGAGGCGGTTCCAGAGACGTATTGCTGTAAGTGTATAAGAATCCAAATAGCTTGCTGTGTTGTGCGCTGGGACCAAAAGGGTATTAGTGTGTAAAGATCGCTGAGTACGACCCTGGGTATTAAGATAATGAAAACGTTCACGTAAATATGATGGAGAGAAAGGGTCATGCAGTATATTAAAAAGTAATATAAGTACGTGAACATTCCGACGGTTACGTATGTCCAACCACTTCAATTGTGACCGAAACTGACTGACGTGGTCAAACTTACGCAGTCCATATATATATCGTATGCATAAGTTGACCAGTCGATCAAGTTTGTTTAGGAGCTCTTCTGTGATGTCTGTGTAAGAAACGTCAGCGTAATCAATTATTGGTAGTAACAGAGACTTGACCAAGGTAACTTTAGTCGATTGTGGTAAAAAGTTTTGCATTCTTTTCAGTTGGTGAAAACTTGCCATAACTTTACGGCTAACTTCGTTCACTTGGTCAGACCATGAAAGATCATTTGACATTATGAGCCCGAGATTTTTAACTTTGGTGTGGTACTTAAGTGGTTGGCCATTTAGCAACACCGGTGGAATTTCGTTCAAATTAATGCGTGCGATGTTCATCTTTCGACCAAGTATTATTACTTGCGTTTTACTGGGGTTTAAAGTAAGACCAAAACTTTCAGCCCAGCGGCTAATGGAATTAAGATCTTCAGTCATTTTGTCAATATTAGCCGTAAGCTCTGATGGGTGACAAGACAGATAGAGTTGAACATCATCGGCATACATATGAAAGGAACTATAAGTAATTACAGAAGAAAGTTTATTTATGTATACAGAAAAGAGCAACGGAGAAAGCACACCTCCTTGTGGGACCCCCATACAAACATCACACCAATGTGAAAAATCGTTCTTTGAACGAACTCGTTGTTGACGTCCTGCTAAGTAGGAGCTAAACCATTCAGACGCTGACTGTGATAGATTAAAAGAACGAAGTAAAGCTAATAATATATCGTGATCGACACAATTAAAGGCATTACTGAAATCCAAAAGTGAGAGTAGGGATACCTTTTTTTCGTCAATACCAAATCGTATGTCGTCAGTAATTTTGATGAGAGCCGAACATGTACTATGTGATGGACGAAAACCAGATTGGTACGACGAAAGAATGTTATTTTTTAAAAGAAAACTAGAAAATTGTTGATAAACAATCCTCTCCAAAATTTTCGAAAGGAAAGGTAGGATTGATATTGGACGATAGTGGGAAAAATTTACGGGATTAGAAATTTTTGGAATGGGAATTATATCAGCTTTACACCATAACGAAGGGAAACTGCCAGAAGAGAGAGAAAAGTTAAGAATATGGGTAATGTGAGGTGTTACAATGTCAACAATAGGCATAATCATGTCTCGACTGATGCCGTCATAACCAACAGCTTTAGTAGGTATTGAAGTAATAATTCTTTTAACTTCACTATCAGTTACTTTTTCAAATGAAAAGGGAGAATTATCAATGACTTTAGAAGACAACATCTGAATGGTTTTGAACCTTATATTTGAAGTCATCATCGAGCTGCTAGGAGAAGCAAAATTGACGTTGAGCGTGTTTAAGTCAATTGTACTATTTGTATTATTTTTTGATTTTCCAAACCCAAGGGAACGAAGCAACTTCCATATGTGATTAGGAGCACAGTTTTCAATTGAGGAATGAATAAACTTGCGTTTGGCGTTCCTTACTGCTTGATTGCAACGGTTTCTGGCTCTTTTATAAGCTTCCCAGTGATCATTAGAGCGTGATTTTATAAATTTACGCTTTAATAAATCTCTTGTCTTCATTAAAGCTCGTATTTCGTCATTGATCCATGGCGCAGGTGGTCGTTTTATACGGACAAATCGTAGAGGTGCATGTTTATTATATAGTTCCAAAATGTATTCATTGAAAATAGCCACCTTTCCATCAACCGTGTCCTCATTTATGATACGAGGCCAGTCCCTTGCAGAAGCATCTGCCAGAAGTTTTTGTCGATCCATACGACCAAAATTACGTTGGAGAAATATCTTTGGCTTAAATTTGGGGCTTTTTATTTTATACGAGGCATATATGAGATCGTGGTGAGAGAAACCGGGGGCTGCCAGTTGTCCGTGAAAGGAGACGCGCTCAGATTTCGATGTTAAAATCATATCTAGCCATGATTGAGAATTAGGTGTATGGTACGTGGGAGCTAGGTTCAGTATTTTTAAATTTGTAGAATAAGTAATACGGGAGAGATTGCTAGCCCTAACATCCCCACGGAGCAAACAAGTATTGAAATCCCCCATGATTAAACAATGACCGTACACAGGCATGTATGATTCCAACAATTGCTCAAAGGAGTCAAAATAGTTGACCATAGGTGGTGCATATACCACACCAAGGAGAAAAGGTACAGTACCCAATGTTAATTCAAGAAAGATATATTCCATAGAATTGGAGTAAGGAGATGGTGACTGTGAAAGTATTTTATATGGTAAATTACTCTTTAAATATAATGCAACACCCCCACCTCCTTTTCCCGTACGGTCATTCCGGATCAAAGTATAGTCGGGTAAAGCATAAGACGTAGATGGTAAAGTAGGTTTGAGAAACGATTCTGAAACTAAGCATGCGTGTATAGGAGCATCTTGGAAAGTTGTGAGAAGTTCTGTATAGTGAGCCGGGATGCTCTGAGCATTGATATGACAAATATTTAGATTCTTATTAGCGTTACAAAAAATATTCTGAAGTTTATCGCCCAAACTGTCGTCTATAGAGACATAAGAACAGCTAGATGATGTAGAAATGGAGTGAAAAGATTCCGTATCGGAGATATCCATAATAATAATAATAATAATAATATTTAAACATAAAATAGATAAAATAATAAATATATATGTATAAAAACTGATAAATTAGTATGCCCGTTAAAATAACAATTATAAAATTAGTTATCTACACAGTTTTATAACTAATTACTAACAAACTAACAAAAACAAATATATGAAAATTATTCCTACTTACATACACATCCATAGCTACTAAACCTAAAGGAGAATACCTATTTGACTTAAAGAATCGATATTATTAACAAAACTCGGTAAAAATAAAAACGTATATATAAAGTGGAAAATGTGGCCAAAATGCTGGTGTCTATGCCACTATAATGTTCTATTATCTTTCACTGTGCTGTGACATTGACTTGACTGACATTATTGGTATTATATTTGACAAGTAAATATTGTGGTTAATATATGATGTTGCTAAAAAATAAAAAGGTGTGCTAATGTTTATATTACAAAGAAATTGCGAAAAAACCAGGTACCACCAAAAAGAAAGAATTTAAGTATACCCTACCTATATGTTTAACAGTGATACATTATTGGTTAACCTACAAATATTCTACAGGTTAAGAATGCGATTATGTACATCACGAACAGAACACTATTTGTATCAAAAGTTTGTCACGAATTATAATTTTTAACCAATGTCACAGAGGCAAGAAATCGACTGAACTGTAACACCACGTAAAACATAGTGACACTATTGGGCTTTTACTTTCGTCTTAAGACGAGAAGTGCCGTTTGGGCTATCTTGCACTTCTTCCTGTCGATTTTTTAGCTGATCTAATGATGAAAGCTTCAGTTTGCTGCCGTTTGGAAGTTTAAGATAAATATTACCATCTTGAGTCCAGCACCGGTTCATGCCATATATTTTACGAGCCTCAACAAAGATTTCACGCCGTTGCGCTGTAAGAAACTCGGCCACGGATATACCCGTACCTTTCAGAGCTTTCTTATTTTTCCACACTGATGAGCGTATACTCAAATCGCAAAATTTAACTAATAGAGGGCGAGGATGTTTTGTTTTATTTGCTTGACCAAGCCGATAACAAGCTTTAATATGAGAATGTTGCATGTGAGTTACCTTTATCTGAGAGGTGATCAAGTTTGTGGCAATAGTAACAGGATCCTCATTTTCTTCTTCTTGGACACCGCGCAACAAGAGATATTTACGGCGACTTCTGCAATCTATGTCATCTGTAAGTTGAACGACTGTTGCTATTTGAGATTTGAGATCACTGAGCGCACTTAACACTGTCTCCTTGAAGCATTTGAATTCCTGTGCAAGTTGACAAACATTTGAATTTGCTTGTGCTTCATCTAGTCGGTTCTGGAATTCTTTCATACTTTCCTCCCATTTCAGCTCAAGTGTTTTGATACTTTCAGCTCCGGATTTTGAGTTTGCTTTCTTAGAAGCCATAATACAGATAAATTTGATGAGAATAGTAGAAATGATGTGTATTATTCAATACATAAAGTGAATTTAAAGTTATAAATTTAAAAATATTTTGTATACAGAAAGTAAACAACACTACTAAGTGATAAAGGTAAAATTTCACATTTAAGTAATAGTTTTATTAATTATTTAAATAATTATTTTGAAGAGCAGTAAAATTAAGACATCTAGTAATGACTACCCGAAAAAAAAAAAAAAAAAAACGTTACTGAATGAAAATGAAACAACACTGATTATCATAACGTTAACTACTTAATAGAAGAAAAAAAATTACACCGGTTACCTTGTGGGGTAGGTAGACTAAACCAAACATCTATAGACTTTTCAGTTTACCACGATTCACCGATTTGTTGGTTGGTTATTACTTGTGATAACCGGGACTGATGGCTTTATGTACTCATCCGAGGCACGGCGGATTTAACTAATATTTATAGTTATTGCAACTATTAATGGTTATGTCGAGCTCTTAGGACCTCGTGCTGTTCCAAGCCCCCTTTGAAGAATAAGCTATCGACCGTTTTGTCAGGCAGTATGTAAGAGGCGAACGATTAGCTATGCGAGTCGCTAACCATCGTGGCACAAAATTCTGGAGACTAACAAAAGTCAATGTACATACAAGTAATATTCGAGCAATGCGCACATACATAGACACCTCTCACGGACGCGATATCTCGGAAATGTTCGGAACAGTGTGTTCCCGAGATATGTCCGTAAATTGTCTTCTGTTAGTATCCAGTATTCTATGATCGTGGCTACTAGGTGAGGTGGTAGAGTTCTGTAATGTCTCGCTCTGGTCCGGTACCACTGTCTTACCTATTCCTACCACAATAGCGTCAATGCTTGTCAATTTCGTGTTCAGGTTTGGAGGGTAATTATATGGCATTAAAACCTCGCCACAAGGAAAGCAAAGTTTTAATGGTACGTTGCTTTCCTTGTGGCGAGGTTAGCTAGTTGTTAGTTAGCTATTAGCTTTTAGTTGTTAGTTAGCTAATAGTTGTTAGCTATTTTATGCTATAAAAAATGCTGCGGCAGAATTTTTGTGATATATTTAATTTGTCATTGAAGCTGTTATTAAAACTTGTCTACTGTAGCTAATATATGTTACATACATGATTCGATTTAGTACATAAAAAGTCCAAATAATAATATATTTTTTTTTGTCTACGGTTTGTCTATAAACGATGTGGTTAGTCCACATCAAAAAAGTCTCTTCTCTGGTGCGTGATACTTCTCATGTCATATAATGTATTATAGACCATGGTCCCACGAACAAACTTTTTTTGATTAATAACAAGCTGAATTTTTGTAAACAGCTTCGTTTTGACGGAACAACCATCTTTCCTATCTTCGAAAAATCTCGAATCGGGTATCTGATAACGATAGATAAAAAAGAAAAGTTTAGTGTCGGAGTAAGAAAAGTTTCTACTTTACGTGTAGGACAAAGTTACCCTTGAATTACAATAATAATTAACAAGCTGTTGTTAGAAAATTAGGTTGTTTTTAAATTGATTAATATCAATTTAAGAATCTCATAATTCCGGGACTTTGGAGTGGAGAACTCGTCAGAAAAACCATCGAATGTGTAGGACAAAAGTTTTATCTTGCTTTTCATGATATAACCAAGCGATTAAAGTCAAAAAAATAATTATTGTTATTAATAAATATTTTTCCTTCACCGAATCAAAATTTTCAAAGTCCCATAACTTTTTTAGTTACCCGATTCGAGATTTTTATAAAATAGAAAAGATGATTTTTTCGTCAAAACGAAGCTGTTCACAAAAATTCAGCTTGTTATTAATCAAAAAAAAGTTTGTTCGTGGGACCACGGTCTATTTAAGCGAGTTGGTAAGATAATTAAGTTGTGAAGAGAAGACTTATTTGATTATTCCCTTTTTTTTAATCACAATCTAGAACGTTAGAAACTATAGGTACATTATAAAATGTATCTTTTTCGTATTAAAACTTCAGCTATTTCGAGCTATAATAATGAATCGCTCCAAACAGCAATAACGACAATATAAAGGGATACAAGTATTCCCATTACCATTTACCACCACAGAAAACTAATTGCAATCCAACTTTGTCCATAAATCCGCGAACACATTGGAGACGCTGCCATATAATTTGGAGCGGTGCTTGCCTCTATTGTGCTTAACACCTTAACTGCCGACGGGTGCCGTGCAGACCTTTGTTGTATGATTCATAGCGCGAGCGTACCGGTTATTGTTACCAATGGCGAAATTAATTTCCCGCTAGATTGTCGGAATCTCGTAATCATAGCGTAAATACCGTGAATGGGTTCAAATTAATTTTCTTATTGTAATTCGTTTTCCCTTTCAGCTCTTAAATATAAACAGAATAATATTCGGAATTGAAAATAATCGACTAATCGGGCGCATTTCAGTTTAGAGTAAGTTATGTTTTCTAGAGAATCTGGAAAACTTGTAAATCTGTCCAAACTAGGATTCGAACCTCGCACTTAATCCATACTAAAACCGGTATCGCTAGACCATTTGAACCAATTAATAACAAAATTAAAATTTAAGTTTTACTAATTTTATGCAGAAACGTAATCTGTAACGAGTACTGTCTATTCCCCTGTACCTACTTTCGGAACTCTATATTAAATTTAAACACAAAATATGAAATCCGAAACTGTATTTTCAACAGAAAAAATTCAAAGTAGTTCCTAAAAACATTTGATTTGAAAACCTCACTGTGAAAAGTTGGTTAAAAATACAGTTCACTGACTCTACAGAAGATTCGCTTGAATATATAATGTGTACGCAATTTATGTACATGTTTACCTACGATAACGTATCTACGTTCTCTGATCAGCCAGAATTTTACCTTTTTAAATAAACTGTTCCTATATTATTTGAATATCTTAGAATTCGTTTATTTAAACTTCTGACAGCGGATAATATGGTATAGATTTGTATTTAGTTTAGTACGTGATTTAAACTATAGAAAAATAAGACTGTAAAATTCATTCAATGTTCTCTTCAGTCAGTAATCTATTAATTCATCGCTTATCATGTACTTAATGTTGGGGGCGTCCATAACTTACGGTAGACGAAGTTGGGATTATTTCGACCCCTGATTTGACTCGACTCCCTTCCCTTCTTTGATCTCATGTGATGTGACATTTTGAAAAATGTGTATGCATAGTTTATATACGATAATCGGTGGTTGATTTATAATAACATTCATTTCAAAAATCCGTACTTAACTAGAATTAATT
Source organism: Apodemia mormo (assembly GCA_036924255.1). Taxonomy (NCBI): domain Eukaryota; kingdom Metazoa; phylum Arthropoda; class Insecta; order Lepidoptera; family Riodinidae; genus Apodemia; species Apodemia mormo. The sequence goes on from JAUPFN010000016.1 coordinate 25,138,006, forward strand.
TATCATGAGTATTTACGTCCTTAATTAGAAATTTAGTTTTGTATCAATATAGAAAAATTGAGCACAAAGTACTTCAATAGAAGCTATCAAAATTGATAGAAAAGAGGCCACATTTTTGTTAACATTTTTACTTCAGTTTTCTCTCGTTTTTACATTGTTTCTGAAAAACTTATTATCTGCCAAGATACCAAAGTGAGATTTTCCGCTGCCTACCCCGTGAGGAATTTGGCGTGAAGTAAAAATATGTATGTATATATATTATGTACCTACTTGTAGATAAGTAAATGTATACTTACATATCCTAATGCTAATTTTTAGACATGATTGTTGGAGGGAATCGAGTAACATACATTACGATAAAACAGATTTATCCCATATCCATAACTCTTAATAATGCAAACACACCGATTTCGGAGACTTTTGACACCTCCTCTGGTCGAGATCCAACGAATTTGGTCTTTCCGGTATCTACATCCATCCACATTTGCTTTGTATATCTGTTTTGTTATTCGTTAATTTGCCATTCTTTCAGGAATGCCAAACCAATAAAGCATGTGAATATGTCGTAATAAAATTTACGAATATAACAGGAATGTTTATACGCTGCTGTATAATACATAATTAACACTTATGGGATTTAATTACAGGTATTAGTTTCATTATTTCTATGAGTATTGGTTATTAATTTGACCACCGGGAGAGATTAACAGATGAACGTGTTTGTTGTATGTATGTGGTAGGTATGCAGGTTTACCGGGTGTAAATGTGAGGCCAGTGCACCGTACGATACATCGTTTGTTTGCCGCAGACCATTAATTTATAGACCAATAACGACGGCTGTTGATACCATTTTTTATTTATTTCACATGCCCAGGCCGCAGTGAGTATTAAGTGAGTTTTGTTTGCTTCGGTTTTTTGGAAAGCTTTTGCAATTGGAAATATTACGATTTCAGTTATACGTATTTGGACAAATAAAAATGTAGTTTCCTATTTGAAGCTTTGTTTGAAGATATTTTTAATAACTGCTGTCACTCATATCCTCGAATGAGTACGCTGAGTTTCGGCTATTGCACCCAGGATTAGCCAGTGGGGTTAAATCGAATTATGTTATTATGTGATAGGTGGCCAACTAATTACGGGCACAGGGCAAGTCACTTTTTCCAGACTGGCAAACTTATTGAGAGCCAGTTGCCCGATTCCGGATTCGAATTTAAAAACGTATGCGCCTATACCAAACCCGTTACTTCTTGACAATTGACCATAAATACAGAACAACATGGTTAATTTCTATTTTTTCACAATTTCTGCAAATGAATTACATTTTTGACAGTGATTGGAGCGATTGCTCAAATGCGCGGCGACACGTTTCTTTCCCAATGGCGTGTCTATTATTACTCATTAGATCTGTGGTATAAACGTTAAGTCTACCAAATCTTAATACACTGTGCGCGCCATATTCTTAAAAATTGATTCAAACATTTCGCTTCGAATCGGTAATAAAGTATAAGTAAGATGTTATTGAATTCTATTTTCATAGTATTAACATAGGTACTATGAAAATAGAATTCGATTTTAGAATTTACAGCATTCACTTTTTGCCTCAATCAATAAAAAAAATCGGGTACTTATACTTAATTTGAAAGCAATTCTATTTTCGCTTGCCATAAATAAATAAGAATGGTTACTTTGTTTGCTGGTATTTTTTTACATTAAATAAAAGTTAACACTGTTAACAATACTTTACGCGAATGAACCCACAAATAGGAACTGGTGATTAACTCTCAAAGGCATTATTTAGTACTATTTAAAATACCGGGAAATTATTTGCCTTTTTCTTTTAAAAATATAATTTATTGCGTTTATATTAAAAAAGTTTTCCTATTATAAGCTGCGGCTTGAGCCACTAGAAATTCATAAAAATGTGCTAGAGACTCATAATTTTTTGTTATGGAATATTTTAAGATCCAAACGAGGCGTAATAGCTTAGTGAAATTCAGTCCCCTTCTTATTTATCGAAAAATGTAGCGAATGAACAAAAAAAAAAACAGCTGGCAAAAGCACATTTTCATGAAATGTGCTTTTAATCTTCTTTCTTAAGAATCGATCTCATGTAATTAGGTAGTATTAGTTATTATTCACATTCCTTCACTAGATCAATGCCACACCTATTCGTGTTTTTGACTGTACAAGGTACTTATATATAAAATATTTAATCCAATCCCTCTTTTCTCATGGACATCTGACCGCCCCGTTGGTCGAGTGGTTAGCGAACTTAACTACGCAATCGACAGGGCTCGGGTTCGATCCCGGACAGGGTCAAGCATTTGTGTGATAAACATAAATGTTTGTATTTTTGTGTTTGGGTGTTTATTATGTATGTAACAGCATTTATATATGTATTATATATATAATACATAATATATGTATTATATATGTATTTCTATGTATAGTATCGTTGACTAATACCCATAACACAAGCAAATAATTTGCTTACTTTGGGGTTAGATCAATAAGTGTAATTTGTCCTGTTAATATTTATTTATTTATTATTATCTATCTGAAGATAAAAAGGAGACAATTACTTCAGTACGTTTTTTTTTCTTAAATTCTCTCTCTTAAATTATCTTTCTTAAATTCTTAAATTAAAGCAAGATAGTAAACAAGCAGGTGGATCTCCAGATGGAAAGTGACAACAATCGGCCATGGACAACAAAGATGTTAATGGTGCATTGCTATCCGTGTGTCGGGGTCTTTGCGTAACCTTACCCACTTAGCTGAAATATGACTGTGACAATCACTGTCACTACATCGAACTCGGGCGAAACGTTGCGGAACTCTACCACCTAGCAGTCACGATGGTAGTAACACGTATAGCCACGTAACTGGCAGGTAGAATGGCGAATAGGGTCCCCGGACCAAAACGATTTAATACATACATGTGTTAGGTACCCCGTGTACAAAGTACTCATATGATTAAAAATATCCTATAACGGGTTTACTGGAAGAAATCTCTTTAAGTAGAAATAAGCTCGCCTTTTGTACTTATGTTTATTACGTTTATTTTTTCCTAATTGTGCTATTTTCTGTGTACATTAAAGTATTAAACGACGTAAACGAGCAGGCACCTGATGGTAAGTGATCACCGTCGCCCATGAACATCCGCAATACCAGAGATCTTGCAGTTGCGTTGCCAGCCTTTTTAGAATAAGTAAGCTCTTTTCTTGAAGGTCCCCAAGTCGTATTCGTTCGGAAACACCCCTGCCGATAATTGATTCTACAAAAGAGTATTGCGAGGCGAAAAGTGTCGAGAGAAACGCACGGTTGTGCATTTCCAGACATCGAGATGGTGTGGGTGGAATTTCAAATTTTGACGCGATGTCCGATGATGGAATTCAGCAGTAGGAATTAATCCAAATAAATTAAATTAATAAATCAGTAATACTAAAAAATCGTAGATGTTTTTTATGTTATTGAGATAGGCAAACTGGCAGATGTGCCACCTGGTGGTAAGTGGTAGACGTCGCCAATGAACAAAAATGGGATACCTGGGCTGGAACTAGCCCAGGTATTCCATTCACGTGTTGCCTATCCTGAGACATAAGATGTTAAATCTCGGTGCCAGTAATTATACTGCCTGTCTTGCCCTTCTCTCCGAAACACAGCAAAGCTGTTTCACGGAAGAAATAAGCAAGATGGTGGTACCCATGCAGCCGGGAGAGCGGCACAGCGCATCCCTCCCACCGGTTATTATAAATTCTTGTAGGTAGGTACTTATTCCCTAAAGATATCAAAGTCTTGTCCTTCCTATCGAATATGAAACCAAAGCGACATCCATAGGGCAAAGTTAACATAAATAACGAAACATATGAAAATAAAACAAGAACGAATCATCGTACATAAAATTACTTGAATTTCGCCTTTGTGGCACATTCCCGTCGAACCTTTTGCGGGGAAATCGGGTAATAATATTTCCAAGCCTGTGAACAAAGAGCCTTTTTGAAGCGAATATTCTGAAAATTTGTCGTAAAATATCGTCTTGTTTGAATGGAAGCTATTTTTTAAGCCTTTTTCATAAATGTTTGGCGATAACTTAGTCTGAAAGTGCTGTATCATTTGCTATTCAGTGTTATGGAGTAAATGACGTAGTAGTATATTGCTTGGGAAATAAATATCCTATATCCTCACAATTTTTATTTATTTATGTGTCTGATTATTTCCTCCGTGTTGGCTTCCTTTGAAGAATAGACCATCTGGCGTTCTGCCAGGCAGTTCGTAAGAGCTGAACTACTAGGTGGTAGAATTCTGTAGATTCTGATACCATCACCTTATCTATTCCCGTCGCAATAGCGTCAGTGCTTATCACTGACGTCTTCCAGTTTGGAGAGTAAGGTAGCCGGTAAACTTATACATGTGGCATTAAAATCCCGCGACAAGAATAGCAACGCACCATTAACATCTTTGGTGTGTACAGGCGATGGTTTGTTCTTTCCATTAGGAGATCCATCTGCTCGTTTGTTATCTTGTGATAAAAAAATTAGTTAAAATGTACTTTAGTTTGGAAAACTTGTCACTTTTACTGCTTATACTAGCTGTGCCCGCAACTTTGTCTGCGTGGAATTTTTTCTAAAATAAAAGTAGCCTCCCCTAATTACCCTGGTTTAAAAAACACACAGACAAAGAGAAGATTACATATAAAGACAGTCCAAGGGTTTTATCCGCATAGTTCCCGCGCCAGTAGGATTTCCGAGATTTGAACTATCCTTTATCCTTTCTCGGGTCTCAAACTATCTTTTTACCAAGTTTAATTCAAATCGGTTCAGTGGTTTTGCCTTAAAGAAGAGACAAGCAGACAGACAGAGTTACTGTCGCATTTATAATATTAGGATGGATTATTATATTATAAGTTTATTATAATCTTGAGATCATATTTTTGGAGACTTATTTAATAAGGAAATGCTTTGCTTAACTAAAGTTTATTTTGTAACGACAGCATCTGATTAGGAACTTGTAAAGTAAATAATATATTAGGAAATAATCTTCTACTCTATATTAATGGTTTTGATTTAGTACGCCTCAAGTCTCGAGCACTTTTAGCAAGTAGGTTTAGTACTCAGGGATCTTCAAAGACAAACTTTTTCTGGCTCACTTAGTGTCAAAAAAACACTGATCTTCAGTATCCATGCTGAATCTGGCTAAAAACCTGTAGTAAAAAAAGTAAGAAAGGTTAATGGCCCGATTATATTTACTTACCTTGTTATAATAGTAACAACTTGCGGTAGAGCAATAATAGTTGTTATCGGTCATTTCAATATTTCGCAACGTATTCGTGAAAGACGACTAGGGTGAATAACATATTTAATGTATAGTTGGTAATATCTATTATATTTAACAAATATTTAACTTTGCAATTTTTCGCATACATACATAAGGTAAGATATTAGATTAATGTCTTTAATAATAAATATTCACGGGACAAATTACACCTACTGATCTAACCCCAAAGTAAGCAAATTATTTGCTTGTGTCATGGGTGTTAGTCAACGATACTAATACATAGAAATACATATATAAATATTGGAATATATTTAATAAACACCCGAACCCGGAAATACAAACATTTATGCTCATCACACAAATGCTTGTCCCCGTCGGGGATCGAACCCGAGCCCCGTTGATTGCGTAGTCAGGGTCTCTAACCACTCGACCAATGGGGCCAGCATATCATTGATATATTATATGTTTAATATACGAAACAAAGACAAAATAATATATCTGGAGGATAAGGGAGCCATTAAACTTATGCATGTGGCATTAGACCTCGCCACAAAATAGCAATTCACCGTTAACATCTTGGGGCTTGGATTCGATTCCAGACAAAGACAGGCATTGGTATGATGAGTATAAATGATTGTATTTCTTGGTTTCAGTGTTTATTAAATGTTTTTCAGTATTTTATGTGTATTTCTATGTAATTATATCGTTGACTACTACCCATATCACAAGCAAATAATTTGCTTACTTTGATTCTACTCGTTTAATTTGTCCACCGATATTATTATTATTACTGTAACTATGTAATATGTTTTTTTATATATCATAAGATAGCAAACAAGCAGATGGGTCTCCTGATGGAAAGAGTCAACCATCGCCTATAGACACCAAAGATGTTAATGGTGCATTGCTATCTTGTGGCGAGGTCAAATGCCACATGCATAAGTTTACCGGCTACCTTATCCTCCAAACCAGAACACCACAGCGACAAGCACTGACGCTATTGCGGCAGGAATAGGTTAGGCGGTGGTACCAGACCCGGGCGAAACAATGCAGAACTTTACCACCTAGTAGCCACGATGGTAGTGACTCGATAGCCAATCGGTCGCCTTTTACGACCTGCCTGGCAGAACGGCAGTTGGCCTATTCTTCAAAGGAGGCCGGGACCAACAAAACCAACCAACACAGATACGACCGTAACGTTTTAGAACTACTCCACCCACGGGTTAAATGGATACACACCTTTCAAGGCAATTTCTTAGATTTAGCGTAGTTCTTAGCGTAGCTTGCATTCACACACAGAAAACGCAGTTTTACTACTTTCCGACGAAATAAAATCATTACAAGGGTATTTTTTAAACCTTGTCATCTCATTCGGTACGATAAAATAGAACAACATGGTTTATTTCCATTTTTTCACAATGTAATATATCTACAAGTGTATGACACTTTTGACAGTGATAGGAGCGTTTGCTCATATGCGCGGTGACATGTTTCCTTCCCAATGCCGTGTCTTACTATTAGTATTCAAGTGATCTCTGATTCCACCCAATCACAATGGTTGTAGTGTTCTTCTTTATATCGCGTCGATGAAAATGAGGAAAATGAAACAAGTTTATTATTTGAATTTACTAAAATTGCGGAAGTCTCCATGAGCCTATTTCCCAAGTTACGACACTAGTCACTAGTAACTTGCAAAACTGGGCACAGTGCCCAAACAGCTATTTAGGACGTCTTATCTTGCTAGTCCATATTTATTATAAATTAGCTTTTCCGAGGATGAAGACGGTTATTTATTTCTGAGAAGGCAGCTCATGTTAACTTTATAAATATAGGTATTTATCAGTATACTAGCTGTTGCCAACGACTTCGTCCGCGCGGACTTCGTTTACTCCGCACAGCCTCTCCACCGTAGGTGATAGCGTGATAATATGTAGCCTATATGTTGACCCGACCTGTTAGTAATATCCATGCAAAATTTGAACTAAATCTATGCAGTACTTTTTGAGTTCACCCCGGACATACATACAGACAAACAGACAAACAGACAAACAGACATACAGACAAACAGACATACAGACAAACAGACATACAGACAAACAGACATACAGACAAACAGACATACAGACAAACAGACATACAGACAAACAGACATACAGACAAACAGACATACAGACAAACAGACATACAGACAAACAGACATACAGACAAACAGACATACAGACAAACAGACATACAAACAAACAGACAATAATTCTAAAAACTATATTTCTGGCTTTGATATCGATTGTAGATCACGCCCCAAGTATTATTTAAAAAAATATTCAATGTACAGTTGACTTTCCTACTATTTTATTATAAGTATAGATTTATTACTCAATGCTCACAGCTTCGCCTACATGATTTTTATAGTTTATTTTGTAAATAGGCGTTGCTTAATTTGTTTGTAATAAAATTTGTCCTGAATTAAAAACGGATAACACTGACAAGAATAACTTAGGGTTGCCTTCTTGTAGTTTATGCTTGACACTTCGTAAAAGGCGAATGAACCATTGATCAAACATGCAATTGCCATCGTGACTAGTAGGTTGTAAATTTCCACAACGTCTCGCTCCAGTTTTATACCACCATTTTACCTATTGCTGCCGTAATATTAGCAGTGTAGATGATAAAGTATTCGATAAGATTATCCATGTAATATTCCATCCTCTCGTTACGTGGTTGGCAACGCCCTATTGCATCTTTGGTGTCTATAAGCGATGGTTATCTTGTGCCATTAAGAAAACCGTCTACTTGTTTGCCATTCTATAATTTAAAACGGTTTTTTTTTTAATTTTCATATATGTAAAATATATTTTTAAAAAGAAATACCACCTTTTACTTAATCAAATAAAGTATAGAACAATTTCAACAATTACTGCAGGATCTAAGTTTTTGAAGAAATACAGAAAATAACTTACTCATTGATTACAGGAAAACTTAGAAGAAGTTTTAAATAAATTTTATATCAAATTAAAAAAGTACGGAACTTAGAATAATACGGAATCGTACATAATCTAACGGGATGAACGGAATTATCTCCACGCAAGTTTTACTCGCACTTGTACACGTCAAGTGTACCTAAGCGATTAAAATAATATTTGAAAAATATGCAGCATAATGCTAATTAAACGCATGCTATCCTTAGGGCCAGCGCGCACATATGATTTTTAATCGGGCGATAGTTTGATCGTTCTGAGATTCAGTATGGAGTTATAACATGGCAGTGCGCGCATTTGAAATATCGAAAAGATTGCCCCGATTTTCATTCGATCAAACAATCGAACAACTGTTGGTCGATTGTATAATGTGCATGAAAGACGCGCACGGCTTTCAACTAAACTAGCAAAAAGCAGAGCTTTGTAAGGGCTCGCAAAGTTATACTATCTAGTAATATTGTTATAAAAGTATTTTTATGAGAATTACATCTTTTAATGTATGGACTTTATTTATAATTATCAAACCTAAAAAACTCAGCGTATTTTCACCTAAACATTACATTTGCATCAAAGGCTCGCGTCGTCAGGCTTTGGACTAGGAATTTTTGGTTTTTGTTTGTTGGTATTTTCAAGGAAAAATATGTATTAAAAATGAAGGTTGATCTTATAAAAAACACGTTTTTGACATTTTGCTGAAATAATTGTTTTTTTTTTTTTCTAAAATCAGGAAGTTCCTGGTTTTACGTCGATTTACGAAATCAAAATCAAAAAATGTTTTATTTAAATAAACCTTCAAAATTTTTGGACTACCCAGGCACGAAGAATTGACGGTAGACACTCAGCGAATACATTTTTCGAATTTTTCTCTCAGAGAAACCCTCAGAGTTCGATTCCAGAGTTAGGCAAATGAAAAAATGTGTTTTTTCAGTTTTCTGATAAAACAACTTTGCCCGGGATTGGAAAAGTGCCCTACTGGCGATAGGCTGGCCACCTATCACATTGTGGCACTTAAGTATCTTCAGCTAACCGTGGATGCACACGTTGTACTTCTGCCTACCTCTTCGGGGACACGGGCGTAAATATACCTTTTTTTAGCTTTTTACCCTCGCCTTCGGGCTAAGATTGGGAATTGATCTCAATACAATATAAATCAATTAATACATCTGTACTGTTTCTCAATAAGCATATTGTGAAACTCTCTAACGCTCTATTTACTCTGTTCCCAGCAAACATCCCTAGATTCTCCTTGTGCTCTAGACCTAAATTCTCCTTGTGCCTCCCACAATATTACTTCGAACTTCCGTTGCATTCTCCTTTCAATGATTTTATCATACACCTTCAATGCCAAACTGATCAAACTGATGGCCCTATAGCTATTGCAGTTTATACTTTAACCTCGCCTTTATACGAGGGCACGATAACCGCGCGCCGCCAGTCAAATATGAAGAAACAATTCATGAAGTAGGTAGTCTCTTAATAAGTTCAAAAATTCTAATAGAAAATGTATCTTCTATCAATTTTAACTCGTTAATTTAATAAGAGATGGCGTTAGTAGTAATAAGATTCTAATACAAATTGTACCTTCGATTTTTTTATTTTCATAAAATGGTATTTTTATGGTAGATAACAAATCTAGACATAAATATAAACTACCACGTCGAAGCTCAAACCTAAAAATGCGATATTTTTTCAATAAATTGTACCACAAAAGTGCATAGAAAGTAGCCTAGTGTAGGGCTCGCTTCGCTCGCCCTGATTATCACCCGACTATCAGTTGGTTGCGCAGCTGTTAGTATGGCGCTGTACGTACAAACGTCTAGTACCATGGGCGTACCCAGGTTCTAAGCCAGGGGGGGCAGCCTTTACATTTTAAGACTATATTTTTATCATATTATTTTTTTAACTCAACAGTACATAATTAGTAGAGAGGTAAACAAATTCCAGGGGGGGGGGGCAGCTGCTCTCCCTGCCCCCCGTCGGTACTTCCATGTCTAGTACTATTATATATTCTGTGATGTACGTAAGTGCACGCACTTGCTAAGCTAAAATCGCCTTACTAGACGTGCGCCTACCACAAGACCGAACTATCTACCGATAGTCTGATCACTTTAAAAATAAAAGCTTTTTCCTCTTTGCTGATCACGATCGTGTTACGATAGCAACTGAACTAGCGGTCGAATAAAAATCCCAAGTACGCACTGGCTCTTAAGGTCTCCGAGATACCTATGCAATAACTAGCATTACAATAAATGTGTGAAGAGTGGAGGATTACCTATTTCCCCCGATGATCCTATTACCACCACAAACAACAACACAAATTCAGATTTTACGCACACCACACTACACCGTCATCGCCGGTCTCGACAACGAAGACTTCTTTATCGCCCCGCGCCTACGTCCCGCGACTCAATGCCACGACTTCTCCCACCACCACTAGGCCGAACGTCGCACTAAGCCGAGGTCCGGTCTCACAGGAGACAGAACTTAGCGCGGGCGTTTATAGGCCCAATATTAATTTAAGTTCTGGCACTCTGCTCGCCCAAAAAGCCCGGTGACGCAGTAACCGTAAACGACCCATAAGGTCAACTGTAATAGCTATTTCGAAAAAAAAACTATTTCCGAAACTACTGTGTTTAAAAATTAGAAAGTGTAGTAAATAGTTCTTTATTTTTTAAAAAAATAACCACAAACAAATTATGGCTAAATTAAATATATTTTAATTTGACTAATTTAGATCCGCGTGTACTAAACTTTCTTTAATCTTTAATGAATTTAACCATAGTAACAGTCATTTAAATATCTTAAGGCGAGGCATCGCGACAAACGGAAAAAAACTGGTTTGTTTAATCACGTTTTTTTTGTATTGATTGTTAAATAACAATTTTACAAAAAATACACGATATATTTTTATTTTATTTAAATACTTTATTGCACAAAAAATAGTACAAAAGGCGTAACTTAATGCTATTAAGCATTTTCTCACAGTTTACCTTTCTTGATGCTGAGAGAAAAAGCTTGGGTAGTGCATAAAAAACTAATTATGAGCTATCAATAAAACTAAATACTAGATTCTAAATTACCATAACTAATCAATTTTTGTGATATACTACAGCAAAGGAAGTAAGCTACATAACAACATTAGTGTTAATAATACATATATTCTATCCAATAGTTAAATATAGATTGACTACTTACATAGAAGATAAATATATATACACCGTTATTCAATAATTATTATAGAACTTTACTTATAACATATACATATACAAAATTAAGTATTCTGACAATTTAAAAAGTGCTCGTACAATGCAGTTTTAAAATTTGATAAAGTAGATGACTCACGCATCTGAGACGGGAGAGCATTCCATAACCTTATCGCAGTAACTGTGAAGGAATTAAAATATGTTGCCGTATTGTGGTCCGGATACATCAACGTACTAGAATTTTGAGACCGCTGAAGCCTACCTTGACTTGAAATGTATTCAAAACGTTCTTTTAGATAAATTGGAAAATATGGATTATTAAGAATATTAAATAAACATGAGAGAACGTGCATGTCCCGCCGGAGACGAATATTCAGCCACTTTAATTGTGACCGAAAATGGGTGATATGGTCATATTTACGCAGTCCGAATATATATCGAATGCATAAATTAAGCAGCCTTTCAAGTTTATTTAATAGTTCATCGGTAATATCAGTATAACAAATGTCCGCGTAATCTAGGATAGGCAACAGTAATGCATTAACCAGTGTAATTTTCGTTTTGAATGGTAGGAAGTTTTGAAGTCGTTTTAATGCATGCATTGAGGCGAAAATTTTACGACTAAGTTCACTTACTTGAAGTGACCACGATAAATTGTTGGTCATATAAATTCCTAGGTTTTTTACGGAAGTAAGGTAAGAGAGACATTTACCGTTAAGAGTCACAGGGGGAAGGGTCTCTAAATCAAATTGTGCCAGGTATCTATCGCGCCCAATTAACATTACCTGCGTTTTGTCGGGATTCAACGTAAGTCCATAGTTTTTTGCCCAAGTGTTGATTGCATCTAAATCAGCGTTCATATCTACGATACCTTTATCTAGGTCATTCGGATGGAGTGACAGATAAAGCTGCAAATCATCTGCATACAAATGGTAAGAGCAATGCTGTATGTAAGAAGTGACTGCATTTATAAACACTGAAAAAAGTAAAGGAGATAACACACCACCCTGTGGCACGCCGCTAACAACATCACACCAGTCCGACTGCATTTCATAAGTCCGGGTTTGTTGTTGTCGCCCACTAAGATCGGCGAACCAGGCCGTTGCCAATTGAGACAAATTTAAGGAACGAAGAATATACCTGAAGATATTATCTAAAGAATGTGCTAACTCGTTACATGATAGAATGTACTTTACTCGATCTTATAAAATGTCGAAAACAGGCTAAAAAAATCTCTAAAACAAATAATTTGTTAACAATATTTCTAATCTTCCACATGATTTTTATATGGTGATATTTAGTTATAAATACAAAAAAGAATGTGCTAAATTTTAGTTTTCAGCTGATGTCCTATATTTATTTATCCGAAAATTAACACGTTTCCCGGCGGTTTCAGAACATACCGCGCCACCCATGTTCTATAGAATTGACGCGCGTCGAAATACCTCGCCTTAATGCAAGCGGACCTTAGATTATTATGTACGGAATTCTTCCTACGCGAGTTTTACGCGCACATGTCTGGCTTTTGGAACGAAGTTCCTTATCGCGCGTTGTGAAAGGGGGCTAGACGGAAAAAATTCTTACGAAAAGTTGTAACGACACTTTTTGCTGTAGTAAGATATTGTAAGCTGTGCCGCGTGCGCATGTTTCTCTGTCTGTCTGTCTCTCTTTCTTATAGAAAGCAAGCCAGATTTACATTTTATTACAATTTAAAATTTTATTACAATTCCTTCACTAATTAATCGAAAGGAACTTCGTTCCATCCGGGTGTCCCTTGCCACCTCTCAACTTTTTTAATTTGATGACGTTTATAACTAAAAACAATTAAAATAGTTCATGAAAAATATGTAAGTACCTATTTATAATTTAATGCTAATTAAACACGTGTTATCCTTAGGGTCTCTAAGATGAGCAATGACTAAGTGGTAAAATAAATATGTGACAGTTGGAGGGTTATTTAATTAAAACATTATTTGTCATTAATTGTTGTTTAAAGTTAGGCAAGTTTTTGACGTCTTTAACACTTAATTGATTTTAACAAAAACTGGTATTCTTTCACTTTCAATTTCTTTATTGCGTAAAAACTGACCGGTTTCGTATTTTAATCTCGTCAGGACTTTAGCATTCTTAGGGTTGAGTGCCGATTATACAAACCTTAGTACATATATATGTTTTTCTCTACAGAGTCGAGAAAGCCTTTCGTCGGACGGCGAAGGCGCAAAAGGAGATTGCTCCTCGGTTGGATCTGGAACGTCAGGGTCGGAATCAGAAGAGCAGCCACCATGCGACATTGGATTACTCGAGAGACTGATCAGGACGCATCCTGTTTGGTTCCTCCCCGGGATACAACGTGCTGGTGCGTTTCATCTGCTCCAAGGAAAGGAAGAAGGGGTAAGAGCATCTTTTAGTTTATACATTTATAAGGGCAAATTGAACTGGCTGTTCTACACGCCTTTACTAATGAGTAAAGTGTAATGACACTCATTACAAGTTTTGATTTTACCCCGTAAAGTAATCCGATTAGTAACAAGCCAACATCACACAAACTATCTGGACACCAGATACGTCGTTACAATTTAACTCGCAAACTACTAAATCGATTTGAAACATTCTTTTACCTTTAGAAAGCTACATTATACAGGAGTGGCATGGGCTACATTTCAACCCAACTAATAAAAGGGAAATAATCATTTTTGGTCATGTGATCGAAATCCCTAGTAATTGCTAGTGTATTATGTTAGGTACTTTTAGTGCGAAAGGCTATCTGTTTGTTACGTTTACACGGCTAAACGGTAAGGAAATATTTGAGGACTCGTTGTCAAACATAGACTACCATTTTTATAAGAAACTGTCGCCTAGAAAGTCGGAAATTGTGAATGAAATATCTTGTATTGATGATAATATTGTTGCGAATAATCTAGAAACGTGAAGCGCTGGAGAGATCTAGAAATAAAAAAAGAGATAGCTACTTCTATTGATAAACATAGTTAATAAAAAATAAAAAACCAATAGCCGCCGTTACACAAATAATTATGCTATAATTGACCTTATCGCTTAAGGCATACGGGTGAAAATAGCGTGTACAGTAACTTGTTTACAAATAGAATTCTTTACGCGATAAATTCGGATTTTTCGGGAATGTATGGTTATGTGTTGGCGAATAGAGTTCAGTTTTATATAGGGATTGGACAGCGATACATATGACGATTAGTGTAAAGTGATATACTTAGTACAGTGAATACGAGAAGTGTTTATTTTGTGATTCAGTGTAGTCGGTTAATACTAGTGTTAGTATAGTGAGAATTGTTAATGTTTATCAGCGCACATACGTCAATACGTAATACGTACGCATTGTGGTGTTTTTTATATTTGTTTTTAAATACCCGATTTTAATATAAGTGGTGTTTTTTTGTACAATATGAACCTGAAGCTTGTAACAATATGTTCTTTATACGCGGTCGAATTGCTCAGCTGGTATTGCTTTATACAAAACTGAGTAATATGTCCAAAACTGATAAACAAATTTAGATAACGGTCTGGAATATTTTGATAGAGAAACTGGTAAAAGCTAAGGATGTCCATTTATTCAGTGCAATGCATTTTCGAAACAAGATTTATATGCTAGTGTGCTTAAAAAGCCCATTAATAAAATTAATTTTAAACTTTTCAGAACTTCGTCGTCCGACAATCGAGCCAGCCTGATACAATGGCAATCAGTGTTCGGTTGCCCGCAGATAAGGGTCCATATATTGAACACTATCTCATTCAAGCTTCCGGTGGCCGCATCGGGCTGGAAACATCCCACAATCGCTTCGATAATATACCTGAACTGATTGCATATTACTCACAGTGTTGGTAAGTGATGTTTACTTACTTAATTACTGCTTAATAGGTTTTTAAATACTAGTTGTGCCCGCGGCTTTGTACTAGTTTAACCTTTAAGGGTTAAATTTTCACAAGTTATTCTTAGTTCAAATTAATTCGTAATATTTTTAGTCAATCAGTCAAACTTACTTTTATATATTTAGCTGATGTTGATTCCCTAATCCTCGTGCACTATAAGACTGATATTATTATCGTTCGTTCGATCGTTGATGCTCCCATAATTATTTGCTGATCAGCAAAAATAAAATTGCAGGGAAAGTAGTCAATCACTGTCATGGACATAACATAAATAATAATAACACACATATATATATATATATATATATATATATATATATATATATATATATATATATATGTGTGTGTGTGTGTGTGTGTGTGTGTGTGTCGGAAATCGAACCCGAGCCTCGTCGGTTTGCTGACCACTCGACCAACGGGGCGGTCTTACAACTAAGCAACAATATACTTCGAAAAACATTATTTATAATAGCCAAACTAAAAACTCACTGGACTGATTGTAAACATTTTTTCACCGATATATAATTTCGTTTACGCGAACGAACTTCGTCAGGCGAAGGAAGTCGCGGGAAACAGCTAGAGCTGATGTGTAGAGCTGTATGTATACGAAAGATAAAACAAATCGTTTGTATTGAGGAGGTATTAATTAGTTACGAGTGAAAAGATGTGGTACAGCTTAAATCACGATTGAAGAATGGTGCTAATGGGTTCTTCCTAAAAAGTCTTATGCAATACTTAATTACATTGCTAAAATATTTTTAAATCGGTTTTAAAATTTAATTTTTGTGGAGTAAAGTATTTGCAGGAAAATATTCAATTTATCATTCCAGTTTGTGATAAAAAATAAAAGTAGCTTTTGTACATTGTAACAAAGCGGAACCAGAGATTAAAAATAATAGTTATTATGGCGGAACAAGGTAGCTGCTGACATCAAACATAAATATTAAGTCCATGCGCTACATATACAAACTGCGCGCATGTTGTATTTATTTTAATGAGGAAGTAATTAGACTATGAACTAGATTTTGAGTTGAAGACATGTGTGACTTGAAACTTGAATCAAAATAAATTTATTTACATGCAATTTTTAGCATCAAATGTAAAGACAAGCGGTAGAAAAACACAAAACATTGTAAGACTTCTCTTTGAACTTTATTAAAACTCTTGGTCTTACTTTGCCTGCTACAATCGACTTTTAACTGTCTTTATTTGATCATTGACATGTTATGTGGAGAGCATCTGCTTCATCACCGTTCTGTCTTAAAGATTATCAGTTCCCTTTCGATGATTCGCAAGGATTACGAATTTGTAAAATCCTCCGATTCTACCAAGAAGTTCTTAAAAGTAAATACTTCTTGCCCTGCCCGCTTAAGATAAACAGCATATGACCAGAAATGTATATCTCGTTTCAGACCAGGACGAACGTTTCCCAGTAACGTCGCGTCGAATAAACGAGATATAAGTTCTTCTTATTTGTCACACCTCTTATCTTACCTCTCTCTCTCTCTCTCTCTCTCTCTCTCTCGTCACGTATCCTGCGTGCGCGTATCTTATGTGCGTGCGTTACATATCACCCGCTTTTTATCCTAGCAAACAGGTACGATACCATACCCTTGACTATTTATTTGGCCATAAAGCCAGTGCTTGTCACAGTTGTGTTTAAGTTTGAAGGATGCGTAATAGGGGAAATTATGCACGGGATTGTAGAACCTAGTATTGCAGATTGCAACGTATTTTCGATAAGTTTATAAGTGGCGGACTGTCTTTTTACATTTGCAAACGTTTGTTTACTATCTCATATTATAAAAGCACCTTGGTCTTTGTAAATTATAATGACGCCACTCGAGAGTGGAAAAAAGAAAAGGATATATCTTCCTAGTCAGCTAAGGTGTGCTGCCTGGATTCCGCGACCCATCTAAAAAGCATCATTATTTTCTTTCTTTTTGGTTCGTATTATGAGTATATTTAAATAAAGTCAAAAATTGCTTAACTTGATATTAATTAAGCCAGTGCTGGTCAATATCGTGTTTCTAGTCCGGTCAACAAGTTCGAAAAAGTGTAAAATAAAGATAAAGTTTTTAAAAATATGAGGGATGGCTCATTCGTAATTATGACTAGAAAAATGTATCAAAAGGATTTATTAGCACGCAAGAAATTGCAAAAATTGTTAATAAATATAGTTGAAAAAAAGGCATTTTTGTTGTTTCAGTAACTTTTAATTATTAAGAAATTTAAAAAGGAGTCCTTGAAGAAGAAGAAATTTCTAAAAATGTTATGACTCCCAGAGATCTATTCCTCTAATTTATCATTTTCACCTTAGGTTAAAAAAAGTAAAGAACGGAACGGAAAAAAGGAAAAAGGAAAAGACGCCGCCAGAATATTTCTTTTAGTTTATTAAATATTAATTTAAAAAAATATGGGTACCTATATTTTGAACACTTCAAAAAATGATTACCATTAGAATAAAAGTTAAATTTTCAACATGTTAAGTGATTGTTAATTTACAAAATTTTATTTTGCCTTCACTTTCATTGCAGACATAAAAAATATTTCAATATTTGAAGAAAAACTTTTTACTGTCATCTTTCGATTCGAACGAAACATCGCTCATATTTTTCGGAGTTTCCCTATACAACACTTTTTTTTAATTTGTTGATTAGGCTATTTTTGCTAATGCTGGAGCCGCACTTGTGTCTATCGTCACAATCATTTACGTATTATATCTGGAGGCAGCACTTCTAATACTTACTTGAAACCAAATTTTAAATACTGCTGTCATCTTCTGAGGACTTACCATCTCTTCCTAACACAGATGTATGAAAAGAGATAGTGATACCTCATAGACAGAGATATAACGTAAATATTTGTTTCCATTGATTAATATGAGTGCTAGCTCCACCTATACCTAATATTTCATGGTCACAATGCTTCGTGCAATGACACGATAAATGCAGATGTGACCGGCTATTGTCGGCTATTTTCGCATAAATTCCGGATTGCGTGTGCCTTAGCGCGCATAAAACTTCGGGACGATAAATGCAAGTGCGTCCAGCATTAGAGGACCAGATAGCCGTTAAACTATGATAATTTTATTACTGCCCTCTTGGTCGAATGATTACCTTCAACGCCTAGCAACGCCCATCGAGATATATCCATACTAATATTATAAATGCGAAAGTAACTCTGTCTGTCTGTCTGTCTGTCTGTCTGTCTGTCTGTCTGTTACGCTTTCACGGCCGAACCACTGAACCGATTTGGATAAAATTTGGTACAAATATAGTTTGAGACCCAAGAAAGGACATAGGATAGTTCTTATCCCGGAAATCCCACGGGAACGGGAACTATGCGGGTTTTTATTTTAGAATTTTTTCCACGCGAACGAAGTCGCGGGCACAGCTAGTATATATATATATATATATATATATATATATATATATATATATATATATATATATATATATATATATATATATATATATATATATATAAATCAATTGCTGTTCGTTAGTCTCGCTAAAACTCGAGAACGGCTGAACCGATTTGGCTAATTTTGGTTTTGAATAAATTGTTGAAGTCCAGGAAAGGTTTAAAAGGTAAGAAAATATAAAAATATAGAAATAAGAGTAGTTAAAAGGCAGAACAACGTTTGCCAGGTCAGCTAGTTTTTCAATATGTATATCTTCATAATATTTATCTATTTTTATGTATTTGTATTAGGCACCAATACTCATATCACGAGCAAATAATTTATGTAGTTTGTTAGATCAATTCGTGTAATTGTGTCAATTAATACTTATTATTGTGTAAAATAAAGTTAATTTAATTTATTTTTCAGTGACGAGTTACCGGTGCAACTTCAATTACCACGGCCACTTCGAGAAGCAAAGAGTCGTCATCAGCTCAGTTCTCTCGCTCTACTTGGTCAAGAGTTCTGGGGGTATCCCATGGCGAACCCAAAGAATAACCCAAGCAATATATTATCGCCCTGTCATTTAGCAAACGGTGTAGTGCCAATGGCTGTCACCCCTTCTGATACAGGATCTAGTCTTAGTAACTTCAATATTAATGGTAAGGATCTAGAAATTATTATTTAATTAAAAATGGACCAAAATTGAGTTGTATATATTGTATATAATTACCTATTACCTATGGTATTGAATATAAGTACTTATCCACTATTTATTGAGGAATATTCATTAAATTTCATTAATATATTATTTTTATATCAAAGAATAACTCCTGAATATTGCAGGCACCAAATATATGAATAGTATATTGCCATTCGTGTCGCGGATACGTTAAGTTAAAAAATTATCGCCTACCTTACACTTTAAACTCGCAAACGGCTGAGAAAAGCAGTAGCGCCTTTGCGGCGGGTAAAGGTAAGACGGGGGTATCAAACCCGGGCGGGATGGTGCAGAACTCTACGTTTAAGTCACCTTGGTAGTAATTAGCTACACAATTTGCTAATTGTTCGCCTTTTGCGAAATGTCTGGTCGAATGGCAGATGGTTTATTCATCAAAGGGGGTTCGAACCAACGAGGGGAAAGACCTATAATTTTTTGATACTTTTTCCAGGTATAGTTACAAATTCTCGTGAGCACATTTTAAATTCTGACAAGGAAAACAATGTAGTTTTGAAAATGTCTCCCGTGGATACATCAAGCTCCCCACCTAATCAAAACCAGAGTCTCAGTACATTTAAAGGAAGAACCCCACCGTCTCCACCGGCAAAACCGACTGGGACCTTTGTCAGAGCCCCGCGACCCACTCCACCTAATACTTTAAATCTTATGTCAAGCACGGTATGTACCGCTTAATAAAATCGGCTATGCAAATATATAATTTTATATTTTTATATTAATGGTTAACATATTTTCAGGCGCATATAACACAACCACATACCTTCCCAACAACAACTCAACACTCCCCTACTCATACAAATACTAAAACAACTCCACCACCACCTCCTCCAAGATGGGCCAAACCACCCTTCCCTAAAGCTTCCTTATCACCAAAATCTGAAGCTCACTGTTTTAGTCCAATTAACAAGCCTACCAATGGAAATATAACAGTTACCACTACAGTGACATTCAGTGTTAATAACACACACATTCACAATCACCAAATAAATGAAAACATACCAAGTGATCGGCTACAATTAACGCTTGCATCTAATGCTATTAATAACAACACAGAAGGATTCAGTATATTGGATGTTGCAAAACAATTAACTGAGTCTAGTGGAGATATGCAGGTGAGAAAATTCGAATTAAACTTTGCATGGAGTGCTTCTTCAGCATGTTGTAAATATATATTGTACAATGCAAAATGCTTCAATACAATCTGTAACAAATTTATATTTGTAATGTGTGCTACACACAAAATCGGAAATCATTATCTTGGTTGAGTGATAAAGTTTAAGAAACTATATGGTTAGTCTGAATTTGCTAATAAAGCAAAGAACAATAATATAAGGGGCTAAATCATCTGACTGTAAGAGTTTTCCTGCTTCTCCTGAATACTTCTGATTAATCCACGGCAATTTCCTAGACCGCATACCTTAGCTTACATCTAATCACCAGTAGAGTGATGTCTTTAATTCTGATTCACAAAATTATCTCCAATGTAAATTGATCAGTTTCTCTTGATACATTCCTTGTTTTTAGAATATAGTTATACTATACCCATACAAAGAAATTGTATAAGTAGAGTAATGATTTTACAGAATCTATTTATCCATGTTTCGGTTCCCACAGCCAGAATGTTTCTTGCAAAATTACTTAGAACATAAACGAAATAGGGCTGTTCAGTAGAGCCCAAGAATAAAAATAGCTGTTGTATTTTCATTCTGTAATCGTAGATAAATTCCCACGTAAATTTAATGACCCGGTTTTGTGTGTAGCATCCCCAATATACACAATCTATATTCACTAAATGTTATTCCTGTTCCTGTATAGCAAATGATGCACCGTCTGTCACCCGAGGGAGAATGTGTCAGTACAATGACAGCTAGTTTACACGGCAGCTTTAAACGGCAGTTAGCTGAACAAAATGCTACCGATCCTGGATCACCAACTGAATTACCATCTCAAACAAACACTTCAGAGTCTGTAGATCCTGTGGTAAACACATTATCAAAATCAAATAACAGTTTTGTTGCTAATCAATTAGTATCACCTAATGGAACTAATTCTGTAACTAGTGGAATCTTTTCACCTACCAGTCAAATCAATTCACCTGTCTCAAACGATACAATCTCTTCTAAGAGTGGTGTGTTTTCTCCGTTAAGTCAAACGAATAAAAGCGAGGTATTTTCACCCATTTCAAGAACTTCACCGGTGTCTAATAAAAACATATTTTCACCTACATCTAACCAATCTATTCTATCTCCTGTTTCTGGGAAAGATAAAGTTCTTTCTCCTAATACAAATACTTCAAGTACAACGCCCTCTGGTAGATCCAGGAAAAGTAAACATTCTATGCGGAAGGAATCAAGGCATTATCAGGTAGGTTATTTTTAATAAAATTTGCAGTTACTGTATAAATTATTAAGCGAACAAATTTCTTCAGTACTGTATTAGATAAATAACTGTCTTCACGATCTAGAATTTAATGCATGTTATTTATAAAGCAAGCATGAGCTGAGACACTTAAACGCATATTTTTTGTTGATGATTTTACATCACGATTTTAAAAAATAGTTATATATTTATTAACAACTGTATTACAAATTAACATTTAAACATATTTTAGGAGTCAGATATATTAGAGTCACCTGGAATATACTATCGAAGTTCTTTAATGGATAAAGTCAGCGATTATGAAGATATATGGGGACCAGAAAGTAATAATTGTACTACTTTTAAGCCTCAAAAATCTGAAAACGATAATAATGTTAATAATGGTCTGATGAAAAGTAAAAGACCAGATTTGTTGCCTGATACATTACGTAAGTATTTTTATTAATGTCAGTATAATTTTAATATTAAGGATGGCTAAATTAAATATTAATAATATTTTATTTACAGCAAAACTTAATAATTCAAAAAGCAATCAATCTATGTTAGAGAAAGAAAATATGATAATACTTAACTCGACAGAAAGCTTAAATGAAAAGAAACATTTTTCTGATAATTCTTTAAAGAAAAGTTTCAATGAATCCTCTGAAATAATAGCAACAACGAACAGCAAGGGAGAAGTGGTGCCAAAAAGACCTGATAAACTCAACATTGCTCTAAATATGAATAAAAAATTAACAGAGGAAATAGAAGCTGCTCTAAAACAAAGAGAAAATAATAAGACTGAAAGTATGGAGACTGTGAAATTAGAAGAGTCTGTTAAGGAAACTGAGGATGATTCTGAAAAAGAAAAAGCCGGGAGTCCTTTTTACGCTGATCCTGTTGATGCATTAAATGACGTAAGTTCTGCTTTTAACTAATCACAAAGATAATATTAAGAAGAATCATCTCTTTGATTGAATGCTTAGCGTATAACTAACGACAACAGTCGAGACGTGACTCGTATTCGTGATCCAACAGGCACATCTGTGTTTGGGGTATAAACGATTGTATTTCTGGGTTTGTGTATGTATTAAAAATGTTATACACGCATATATTACAGGTGTTATTGCTGACAATACACAAATCATAAGTAAATAATTTGCTTATTCAGGAGTCAGGTTAATTTGTGTAATTTGTCCAGTGACATACACATGGAATAGCTATAGTACGTAATACGTATACATAAGATAGTATATGGCAAATATTGTAAATAATGATTTTGCTTTAAAAGTAAATAATCCGTAGTAAATATTTTTTTAACCAATATTTTCAAACGACTTCCCAAAATGGAGGAAGTTCTGTATTATACGTAATATTTTTTATGTATGTTCACCGATCACTTAGACATTTGAATATTGTTATCTTTGTTTCAAAGAGTATACTTCCCAAATGGGATCACAGTTTTAATTTGATGAAGATCCGATTCAAGGTTCTGGAGACACAGGAAATAAGCAATTGGGTATTTTTTTATATCATAAGATAGCAAACAAGCAAATGAGTTTCCTGATGGAAACAGAAACCATCGCCTATAGACACCAAAGATGTTAATAGTGCGTTGCTATCTTGTGGCGAGGTCTAATGCCACATGCATAAGTTTACAGGCTACCTTAACCTCCAAACCGAAACACGACAGTGACTAGCACAGACGCTATTGCAGCAGGAATAGGTAAGGCGGTGGTACCAGACCCGGGCGAGACAATGCAGAACTCTACCACCACGATGGTAGTGACTCGTATAACCAATCGGTCACCTTTTACGACCTGCCTGGCAAAATATCAGTTAGTTTATTCTTCAAAGGAGCCCGGGACCAACACGGGGGAGCCCGGAACCAACACGATGGAAAGTTGCAGTTTTACTGCTTTTAAATTATAATGTAACGAAATATCTCTTGATCGAGTGTTGGACCTGATCCTATCGGTGGCGCAGCGTGCCTTGGCAGGACCCCGTATAAAAATTTGTTTCGGAGCCCTTATGAAGAGTAGAGATTTCTCACAAAACAAAAAAAATATTGCATAAAATTAAAAGAAATATTTAGGTATTCATCATAATTATCTATCTGTCACTTTTTCCGAAATTTTTACAAACAATTCAAATTAAATATGTACCTTGCCTTGTTTTTGAAAAAAAAAGAAGTTGCTTTTTTGACTTTTGCCGCTTGGGAAGTTTATTAATTTCTGCTTACACACGTTGGGGGCCCCCGTGGCCCGAGGGCCCCGTATAATTGATACGGCAGACAGGGTGGCAGCTACGACCTTGGACTTCAACAGAAATGCAAATAACCAGGCTAACTTAAATGAATTTTATTATATATATCATGTCTTTAAATTTATATTATTTTGGGAAAGAAAGTATCTTCACGCCCATATCCCCGAAGGGGTAGGCAGAGGTACAACAAATGCACCCACGATTAGCCGAAGATACTTGGTCCCACAAATGTGATGGGTGGCAAGCCTATCGCCAACCGGACACTTTCCAATCCCGGGCAACTTTGTGTTTCTCAGAAAACTGAAAAAAACACTTTTCTTATGTACCCGACCCGGGAATCGAACCCGGGACCTCATGTAGTTAACGCCAACGCTGGACCGCTAGACCACAGAGGCGACCAATTATTTTATATTATTTTGGGTATACACATATAACATTGTTGAAGTTTCGTACCTAGTAACTTTAGAACTTTTGTAGGGTTCTGTTTTAAAACATTACTTCTTGAGAATTAATTATAGTCCGCGGAACATAGCTTATTATTAAATTACAATACATACTAAAAACTATGTGAGTGGCTTCCGAGTCTTTCCAAGTATGACGAGTGTAACAAACTATCTATCTATGATTTTTTTTAATGTGCTGCGATTCAGCAACCTATCCGTCTAAATTTTCTAAAACAACGCAGTAAAAAAATTGTCGGACTTTATAACTGCTTGTAAATGTCAATAATTAATTATTACACAATTCAGTTAAAATCTATACTAATATTATAAATATGAAAGTAACTCCGTCTGTATATCTCATTCAAATCGGTTTAGTGAAACGATTTGAATGAAGTTTAGTACAAAGATTGTTTGAGACTCGACAAAGGACATGGGATAGTATTTATCACAGAAATCCCACGGGATTGGAATCTATACGGGTAAAATCCCGCGTCTGTCTATCTTTTAAATCACGGTAATAAGGAGTAATTTTTATTTTAGATTTTTACCGCGCGGACGAAGTCGCGGTCACAGTTAGTGAACTATATATGTATTGATTCCTGACCCAAACATTAATGCCACAAAATGAATAAGTATATATTTATTTAGTGCTAATGCTAAAATGCAGCATTTACGCGGTGGAAACGCTCATCGGTATAGTATTAATTGGACAAAATATTTTTCGAATAACTTATTAAATAATAACATAATAATATCGGTGGACTAATCACACGAATCGATCTAACCCCAATTCGACGGGACTAAATACATAGAAATACTATAACATACATAATAAACATCTAAGCCCAGATAAATAAACATCTATGCTTATCAAATGTTTGCCCTCTCGGAAATCGAACTTGAGCCCCGTCGATTGGTGATTAGGTTCGCTAACCACTGCATAAGATTTAAGTACCATCAAGATTAAACCGAAAAACAAAATAAACGAAACCATTCTTAAAGTTTTAATTATGTATTTATCGTTTAGTTATAATAATTAGTCTAATGTCCCAAGGACTATAAAATAAAGATCTTGTTATTGATTTTATTGATCATAAATAACCTACTGAAATTCGCAACATTCAGATGGACTAACTCTATTCAATTATTTATTACGACATTTACTTATTCCGACTTTAATTTGAAATTTAATATGGGTTTGCATTTATTATTTATTCTAATTACGTCCATTTATGTATTTAATGATCTGATAATGACGAATGTAAATTATATTAATAATCAATAATAATATTGAAATTCATAAAATAGCTGTTGTTAGAAAGATGGTGATATTTTATTTTGCATGCAAAAATTCATGTATTTTGTCAGGGCCATTGAAAAGTGCAATGTGCACTTTTAATGGCCCTGACAAAATTTTTAAATCGTCTGATTTATCTATTGCTCAGACATGTTAATGATGCGTTTCTATATGCGTGGCGAGATGTAATAGCCACAAACATAAATGAACTGGCTACTATTCAAATCGGAACATGCAGTATCACTTAGACAACAGAAACCCCGTGTTAGTTTGGGCCCCCTTTGAAGAATAGATTGTTTACATGAACCAATAGCAACGCAGCAAACTTTTCAATACTCATTTGTTATAAAAAAACAGACTTTATTTGAAAATAGACTGTCTATTTTCAAAAAGGGGGACTATCACGGGGAAAACGGAGGATGTTGGTATTTTATCCTCTGCACAGAGTACTTAATACATACTATTTTCCAGGCACAGCTGCAACCTGTTCAACGTCGCAAGCTACTCAGGGTTGGCGTAAATCTATCGCAACGATATTCGGAGCCACCTACACAAAATCATCCTTATTATCCTCTAAGGGACATGCACAGCATTGAGGAGCTGTCACGTAAGTCCTACATTTTCTATAGTTTATTAAAGCAATGCGCAAGCGACTCTCCTGATGGAAAGATGACTTTTTATGTCGTAAACTAGGTAGAAAGAGTAACCATCGCGTAAAGACACCAAAGATGTTAATGGTGCGCTGCTACCTGCAAAATGGGATGGTAAATGGTAATGCGATAGGCATAAGTTTACCGGCTATCTTATCTTCCGAAATAGAACATGAAGATGACAAGTATTGATGTTATTGCGATAGGAATAGGCAAAGCGGTGGTACCAAACCCGGGCAAGATTTTGCGAAACTCTACCACCTGGTAAAATCGGAATGGTAGTGACACGTATGAATTGTCTTGTTGTACAGTATTTGAGGTTATACTTTTAAGTGTTAAGGTAGCATTCGGATCTAGGCGGTCGTGGCTGCCGAGCCGCGACCCGAGACGCGCACAACTGCGGCAATAGGTCACGACTACTGCAACCTATTGCCGCAGTTGTGCGGCACTGCCACGTCTTTTCGGATGACAGCGGCCAAAGCCTGAGCCGCAACTGCCACGTGCAATAGTCAAGAAGGAGTGTGAACAGTTATGCGGTCGGTCGTGTTTTGTGTGCCAGAATAACGTCTGATAGCTTAAATAAAAGAAACGAGAACTCCTGAAGCGACTTGTAGAGGACGAAGAAGAGGATTTTGAAATAATTTTGAACAATCTTGTCTTTATACGTTTTAAGTCGGCAATCTCAAAGTGGCGTGTTTTAAGCAATTAATTTTCATCAGTAAATGACATCGTTTTGACTACCGTGATAAGCGAGCGGCGTGACCATACTACTTTTGGAGCGACTCGGCGGCGCTGCGGGGTCGCGCGCACGTCACGCCCCCCAGCCGCGCTGCACAGACGCGCGCTTAGGAAAGCTTTACATACAAATCCCTACAAAGCGGTGCCAAGATCGCGAACGCCGAGTCGCGGCTGCCGGATCGCAGTAGCTAAAATCCGAATGCTACCTTTATACACAATTTACACCGTGAAAGTCTCAGTGTTGCCGAATACGAATATTCCACAAATATTTATTGCTATGCAAGAAAAGGAAAAGTGCGGGAAAGCAAAACTATACAATACCCAATTTTTTCTCCGCTATAATATAATAAAATATATAATAATATAATTAAATAATTAATTCCCAACGTAGCAGTGTTTATTTAATGACGGTTATTCATGCATGTGACGATGGTGAGTTGCTTGCAATTACTTTCGCAAACAGCATATCGGGTGCTGTTGCGGAGGTTAAGGTAGCTGAAAAATGTATGTATGTCGTATTACACCGCTGTTATATGGATCGCAACGCTCCAATATCGTTTTTGGTATCTAAAGTCGATAGTTATCTCTTTTTATCGGGAGAGCTTGTTTACTTTTTTTATATCAAATGAGCGGATGGCTCTCCTGATCGAAAGAAAAATCACCGCCTACAGACATCAAAGATGTTAACGGAGCGTTGCTTTTTGTGTGGCGGGATGTCAATGCCACATGCATATTTCCCGGGTATCTTACCCTCCAAACTGGAACACAAGTGTGACAAACATTGATGCTATTGCGGTAGGAATAGGTAAGGCGGTGGTGCCAAAGACGAGCGAGACGTTGCGGAATGCGGAACGCTACCATTTAGTAGTCAGGAAGGTAGTGACACGTATATTCGTAAAAGGTGAACGATTAGCATCGTTCACCTTTTTCACGAATTGCCTGGCAGAATGACAGATGGTCTGTTCTATTCTGCGAAATATTTAATTTAAATACTTTTGCGTTTTAGCATCGTCTCCGAATACATCAACATCGGTAGACAATTTGGTGTCGCTTCGAAGTAAGCCGAAAATGAAGCCGGTGGAGCCGCCGCGCGTCGCCGGCAAGCCGCCCGCCGGCCGCGCCGAGCACACCTGGGCCGTGGACTCCAGCTGGCAGTTCATTAGTGAGTCGCCTCCTGATCATTAATAAATAATAATAAAAATCCGTTTTATTCCATATTTTTAAATTACATTTCAAGTGTCAATATTTACTTTGTCTTTTTCCTGTGTTAAAATACGGACCCCTTTTTGGGTAAAGGCCTCCTCCATCTTATTCCACGAATCCCTGTTCTTACCTGTATTTATCCAGTCGGATCCACCGTCTTACAGGTCTACCAACATTCCTTTTTCCCTGGGGACCTTTCCATCGTGTCGTTTCTATCGTCCATCTACAGTATAGTAGTATAGTACTACATACTTGTGATAATTACCTATATATTAATACGTGAAGGAAAAACTTTGGACCCCTTTTTAAGACAATTGCGCGAACGGTGCAGTATGAAATTTGACACAGTTAGTTTACATTACGGAGTGCAGAAACCTAATATTTTTAAATAAAATTTATTATTAAGCTTAAAATTAAATTAATTTAGCATTAGAAATATATTACGTTAATTAAAATAAACATTACACACACTACATTCATGTGATATACATGATAACATACACACACGTATACTATTTTCTTTACGGCTAAAGTCAGTTGTCAAACTTAAAAGATTTTATTGTTTAAACTTTGCTCGAATTTCGCCCACAGGCGATCGCTAGTCATTATTATTCTATTTAATATTATTGGATACTATCTGCTGCCGCAACCTCGATCGCGGTAAAAATCATAAAATGCGAAACTATAGGCACTTTCTATAATATATTATGGGTCAGCTAGACCCAGCAAGTTATCATATATATTATTGAATTAAAAAAATAAGTGTTGGTGATAGAAGGGTGAACATTAGGGTGGAGTGAAAAAAAATATTTTTTTTTTTCTTAGCCTGGGGGTCAAATTTGTAGCTTATAAAAAACAAAAATTTTTGAAAAAAAAAAATTTACTCAACATCTTGAGGCAGCCCACTCATTTTTAAAATTAATTACGAGTAAAAATATTTGGTTGCAAAAAAAAAAAATTTTTGTCTTTTAATGTCTTAAAACATCCAAGAATTGGCAATTATGATCATTTCCAACTCAAATTTTATTCTAGTGCCCTAACGAGGAATGTTACTTTTTTGTATTTTTTTTAAATATTAAAACAATAGTCACAAAAATTTTTTTTAACTTGTGATTTTTAATTGGCATAAAAGAGGATACTTTGAAGTTTTTAGAACGCTTTTAAAAAATTTTTTTTGCAACCAAATGTTTTTACTCGTAATTAATTTTAAAAATGAGTGGGCTGCCTCAAGATGTTGAGTAAAATTTTTTTTTTTGTTCAAAAATTTTTGTTTTTCATAAGCTACAAATTTGACCCCCAGGCTAAGAAAAAAAAAATTTTTTTTTTCACTCCACCCTAGTGAACATTTAGTATAGTACCTATGCATTTTTAATGCCACGTTATTAAAAAAAAAACATGTTAGGGGTGGACAACCGTATCACTTAGTGGTATGAAAAATAGATAGTAGCCGATTCTCAGACCTACTGAATATGCATATAAAATTTCATAAAAATCGGTAAGTTGGTTCGGAAGAGTATGGTAACTAACATTGTGACAATTTTATACATAAGATTAAAATCGCCTCTGGGGTCTAGTGGTCCGGTGTCGGAGTTGACCACATGCAATTCCGGGTTCGATTCCTGGGTCGGGCAATTCTAAAATATGATTAAAAAATAACGTTGCCCGAGATTGGAAAGTACTTCTATGTATTAGCATCATTGGCTAACACACAAATCACAAGCAAACAATTTCCTTACTAACTATATAACCTTTCTAACTTGGGGTTAGATCAATTTGTGTAATTTGTGGATTGATATTATTATTATATTATTATTTGTTAAAACTTGAAACACTCATAATATTTTTGCAAATAAAGATTCTTGCTTTTTTGTTTTTTCATTGCACTACTAATGTACCATACGAGTATGGGTGTGATTAAATTTGCAGATTTATGTTTATAAAGTATGTTACTATTTTGACTCAAAATGTTAAGCATGATTTCTTTTTTGTTTAAGATAAAAACGATGAGCCTGCTAATAGTGAGAGTGGTACGTTCCCGTCGCTGGCTGAACAAGAAACCCGACTGAGTGGTGTAGATGATGGCGGAAAGCTCCTTACTGTTCATCAAATTGTAGCCCAACGGTAAAAATTGCATTTCAATTAATTTTTGTATACAATTATCATTATTATTCTTTATTTATTGAAATATAACAATATAGGTCAATTTGAGAAGAACCAGACAAATAAGTAACAAATAATAATAAAGATAATAAGGATTATTTTAATTTTCCTACTTTTAACAAAAGGACTTTAAGTTCAATTTTATTTTTATTCATACCGTTACTTTTAATCTTTTAATAATCTAAATAATAAAAATATATATAGAGAAGAATAAGAGTAATAATTATTTAATAAATATAGAGAATTAAATAAACTCTTATAAACAAAATTAGTGTAAATCATTTTTCGAAATTCTCATAAGAGTAAATTGTTAATATCAAAGTATTTCATTACTACAAAAGTATACGGTAATTCTTGTAAAAATAAAACGATTCTTCATAACAAATATTTGAGAATAATTACTCGTCTCCTAAATCATTGTTCTGAATATGAGGTTCGAAAGTTTCAAATAATACATCGGCCAATGAATCATTGAGCTGTGTTTTTAGCTTACCCGACTCTAAGACGAAAATATCGTGCGCATGAAAATATTTTAGATTACATATATAGAGAGTAGAATTATCGATGTTTACATATACATATGTATAGCAGGCGCGTGCGCTCCTTATAGGCAGAAAAGCAGTGCTTTACTTACCATTCACAGATATTTTAATAAAACGTTCGTACGTTTTAGATGATTTTAATTAATAATAAGTAAATGAATAAAATGTGTCATAATCATGTGCACGCCGCTGAAATCTATAAAAGAAAAAGTTTTTGTGGTCGAGTACTCCGCCGCATACTCAGTATCATAATCCTGTGCACGCCGCTGATGTATAGACAAGCTAATCGAATTTTATTCACAGGATAATTAATAGTTTGTATAATTGAATTGAACTCTTATTTAGGTTTCCAGAGCTACGTTTAAATCCAGAAGCTGCAGCTTTGCCTGAAGAAGTGCGATCACCTCCACGGGCTTCTTGCTACGATAACGTACATGATCTCAGACCTTTATCCGAACAAGTAAGAATTTGAAGGTTTTTATTTGTAATCGCCTTTGTGGTCTAGTGATCCAATGTTGGCATTGACCACAAGAGATTCCGGGTTCGATTCCATGTGGATAAAAAAATGTGTTTTTTCATTTTTCTTATAAAAAAAATGTTGCCTGGGATTGGAAAACAATGTTGCCTGGGGCCGGATTGGCGATAGGCTTGCCACCTATCACATTTGTGGGACCAAGTATCTTCGGCTAAACGTGGGGGCACTTGTTGTACCTCTGCCTACTCCTTCGAGGATACGGGCGTGAAGATACTATTTAGTTGTGTTCGTATTTATTGTATTTTGACGCCTAACAAACTACAAATATGTATATACTCTTATGAAAAAAAAACTACATTTTTAAGCATTAAATACATTAGCTATAAATATGTAAGAAGATATGTATGTGCCCTTGCGTTAAGTACAAGGAATAAAAACCAAGTTGCTGAAGTGGTATAAGCTTTAGGCTTTCCTGAATATGGAATTTTGTAAAAGTCACCGAAACAAGACACCGGTTTAATAAATGGATAAAATTCACCGATCGTCCAGACAAACATCTTAGAAGTTTTTCGTACGTGTTTTTTTTATATCATAAGATAGCAAACAAGCAGATGGGTCTCCTAAAGGAAAGAGCTAACCATCGCCTAAAGATACCAAAGATGTTAATGGTGCGTTGCTATCTTGTGGCGAGGTCTAATGCAACATGCATAAGCGGCTACCTTACCATCCAAACCGGAAAACGACAGTGATCAGGACGGACGCTATTGCGGCAGGAATCAATCAATCAATCAATCAATCATAATTTATTGCATCAAATATGGTAGGTACATTAGGTTCTTAGAATTATTAACATTTAGTTCGCATATTTGACCATTTGGCATGCAATTACTTAATTTAACAACCACAACAACAACATTTATTTAGTTTAATTGTGAATAACTATTATAACTACATACCTATTACATATTATGACGTTAAATTTTAATACAACACTCTATCAATATATAGGTTTAAGGTCATCACTTTGGTTATAATATTCCTGCAATAATTATTTATAAACCAATATAAAATGTTCGATAAACATTAACCGAAGTAATAAACTACCTTCAAACTATTGGTATTTTTTGTCGTCCGATAATCACTACAAGTGGCGCGTGTGTCACATCGGTAAATGCATTCGAAGGGTCAATTCTGCAGTTTTCACAATATAAAAACATTAAAAAGCAAAATGTAAATAATAAACAATTAAATTATTCTACTTGTATAATAATTTTAGTTTCATCGTCAACTAACTATGAGCGATAAATTTATGTATTAATGCGTGAAAATTATTTAAAAAGTATTATAATAAAAGAAAAGGAGATTTTATTTTAATGTATTTTAAATATGTAAAATTGTAATAAATATGTCCAATTATTGTAAAAAAATCTAGATACATCAGTTTTTACATTAGAATTTATATTAAGTACACGGTTCTTTTGTAACCGTACGCAGGAGTCAGGTATTTACATTGTTTTTATTCATGTATTAATTTAAAAATAGTAAAATCAATTTATTTTAATGTCACAAAATTGTTTTATTATTAAGTTAATCATATCTATTAAATAATTATATAAATCAATTAGCTATGAGCGGTAAATTTAGGTATCAATGCGTGATAATTATTTAAAAAGTAGGAAAAATAGAGTAATTAAAAGAGATTAAATATAACTTATCTCTTGATATTTTATTTTAATGTATATTAAATATGTCTTTTTATTGTTATAAATATGTCCCATTATTGTAATAAAATCTATATAAATCAGTTTTATATTAGAATTTGTACTAAGTACCTATATGGTTATTTTGTAACTGTACGCAGGAGTTTGTAAGTAAGGCGGTGGTACCAGACCCGGTCGAGCCGATGCAGAACTCTTCCACCTAGTACCTTCCACCTTGAAGTACGATGGTAGTGACACGCATAGCCACTCAGTCGCCTTTTACGATCTGCCTGGCAGAACGGCAGTTGGCCTATTCTTCAAAGGAGCCCGGGACCAACACGTGTGACAAGGGATTGAAGTTAAACATATCAGAAAAACTTGAAATTATAAAACATAATGCTAATATAATATATTTAACTATAATTATAAACATAATAATCGTAAACACTGTTCATATTGGTTAAGGTTGACTGGTGTCAACTCATGTAGCATTAAATCCCTACATGCACATGTTTATGCATAATCTATACATATAATTAAATCGTGGGAAAGTCAAAACTGTACATTGAATATTTTTTAAAAAGAATACTTGGGGTGTGATCTACAATCGATATCGAAGCCAAAAATATAGTTTTTAGAATTTTTGTCTGTTTGTCTGTATGTATGTCCGGGGTAAACTCAAAAAGTACTGTATGGATCTACTTCAAATTTTGCATGAATATTACTAACAGGTCGGGTCATCATATAGGCTACATATTATCACGCTATCACCTACGAGGCAGGAGCTGTGAGTAAACGAAGTCCGTGCGGACGAAGTCGCAGGCAACAGCTAGTTTTTAAATAAATAAATAATATTAATTCAACTGTACCGTTACACAATCAGGAAAATTTATCAAACTCAAGTTTGTTACGAAAAAATTGTTGATTTGTGAAACTATACTGATTCGCATCGTGCTAAAAGTCACGGTGCGAATCATTATTACTTACACAGGACACTCGTGTTGAGTGAGGTAGTATTTGTTTCTCTCGAAGATCATTCGGTTTCGAATTGAAATGTGCGTTGAGCGCGTAAATCGAGTACTCTTGTGCTTGCTGTTGACGTGGGTGAACGGATGTGGGTGGATTATTGTGCCGCTGGGGTCTTCTTTTTTGTCCGGACCATCGGTGAGTTTTATCTATATATTAAACCGGCGTCTTCTTTTCAGTGGAATTGCGGAGGTCACATAAAATATTTCGCGGAATGTAGTAAATTTAATTAATTCACTTTTTAATTATGGATTTCCGCAAGGTATTGCATGAACCAATAAAATACTCGTAATAAAGCTCATTAATTTGTTTAAGTAATTAAGATAAAATAATAGGTATTTTATGTTACATATTGTTTAAAAAAAGAAGATATGAACTACGAGGTCACCCGTATGTCATCGGCCTGTGGACGAAGGAGTTCGGGAGTAAATAAAAAGTGTCTGTAAAGGAAAACTTGGATTTATATTGTACTAGCTGTTGCCAGCGACTTCGTCCGCGCGGACTTCGTTTACTCCGCACTGCTCCTACCCTGTAGGTGATAGCGTGATAATATGTAGCCTATATGTTGACCCGACCTGTTAGTAATATTCATGCAAAATTTGAAGTAAATCCATGCAATACTTTTTGATTTTACCCCGGACATACATACAGACAAATAGACAAACAGACAAACAGACAAACGGACAAACAGACAAAAATTCTAAAATCTATATTTTTGGCTTCGATATCGATTGTAGATCACGCCCCAAGTATTCTTTTAAAAAAATATTCAATGTACAGTTTTGACTTTCCTACGCTTTTATTATATAGATAGTACAAGTAACGGTTTTGGCCATCTCAGTATTGTTTTTAGCCACTTGAAATTTTAATCAATTCACAAAAAATAAGAAAGTTGAATATTATTTAAAAAAAATTTGTTCTTTAACTAATCAAATGTATAATGATATTGTATACATAGTCCAGTAAAAAGTTTAATGAAACCAAGATCTGACCAGTTTTGGCGCAATAAGTAAAAATGTGTTCATTAATACTTAAATAATGATATTATGAAAGAAATTTTGATTTAAATTTAGGGGAAAGGGATGAAAAAAATAAAAAAAGTGTTGAAAAATGCCTTTTTTAAAAATAACTTAATAACGGTAGGAAATAGAAAAAAAAGTTTCAAGTAAAAGTTGTAGAGAAAAAAATTCTAAACAAAAAAGCTCGTCTTCATTTTTTTTGTCATCTGCTTTAGTTTACTTACAAAAAATAAAAATTAAATTTGCTTTGTAATTAATTATAAAAACTTACCAGAATTATTATGGCCCTGTACCATGCAGCGCGCGCATCGCATAAATATGTACTAACACTACTACATATGTTTTCCCATATTTATATATTTTTACATATTTTACTACAAATTTAATTTTTATTTTTTGTAGCTAAACTAAAGTAGATAACAAAAAAATGAAGAGGAACTTTTTTGTGTAGAATTTTTTTTTCTACAACTTTTACTTGAAACTTTTTTTTCTATTTCCTACCGTTATTAGGTTATTTTAAAAAAAGGCATTTTTCAACCCTTTTTTTATTTTTTTCATCACTTTCCCCTAAATTTAAATCAGCATTTCTTTCATAATATCGTTATTTAAGTATTAATGAACACATTTTTACTCATTGCGCCAAAACTGGTCAGATCATGGTTTCATTAAACTTTTTACTGGACTAACATGAATATTTATTTTTGTAATTTTTTTTGATTTTAAATGGCCACAAATGGTATGGCAGCCACAACTGGTCCTTCTACCCTATATAATATTGAGCAATAGTTATTAACAATTTAAACTTTTGGGCAGGCAAGTGACGATGGAACGGTGTTTTCGGAACCATGGGACAGTTCGCAGTGGGACGGGCTCATACCACCTACTGGGCCACAGAGTTATGAAAATGTAAGATGTTTTTAAAATTAAATAGCTTTTAAATTAACTCGTTCTAGGTTTAAAAAATAACCATAAACCGTCAATGTATATCAAATAAAAATCAGACTAGTATATGTATTGAAAGTTATGTGTATTTTCGTAGATTTTCTTACATTGTGGCCAAATTACGTTGACCATAGTCGCAAAGTCATGATCTTAGTTAGCTTGTGCTATATTCAATGTGACTTAGCTAAAACTCCGAGCTTAAAATAATAAATTTAATTATTTTTTGAACTCTTAAGCAGATAAAAGTCTTCTTTTTTGCTGTTTTACTTTACTTTTAATATAAATAGACATTAAAATTTCGTTTCTCTTGCGGGACGGCAGTGTGAAATTTGGTCAAAGACTTGAAGCACTTTTGTGTGATGCGCTTCTTCGATTCATCAATCTTCAATAATCTCTATCATTGGCTGACCGGCGTAGTGCTAGATTGTAAATATATGAATTAAAATGTCCCGACCGACCCGACGTTGTAGCAAATTGCTATTATATTGTACTAAGTCCAAGTATTAGATTCTAAGTTAATGAATTACAACTAATTGTCAATGTTTAGCAATGAGATTATATAGCTAGTGTATAAATTATGAAATTGACAAAAATGTCCTGTGTTAACTGTTCGAGTTTATGGGTTAATTTTTAGTATACGATCTAAAAATATTATTCGTAAGATGGATATCATTTTCGATACTCCGTATGACTAGTGCAAGTTCGAAGCCTATGTGAATCGCTAGTATAGTGTATAATTAAATATGACAGGTAAATAATATATTTTTTATGCAACAGGAGGAGCCGTGTGAATGGGACTCACCTATACCCCGTCGCGGTTCTGCTACCAACGCAAGAGCTAAGAGCTTCAGGGATCGACTAGATCCTTTACTTGGTAAGTCAATTTTATCGTAATATCTTATATTTGTTTTTTATAGCATAGGACAACAAACAACTCCTGAAACCATCGTCTATAGATATTAGGACGGTAATGGAATGCTGTCCATATGGTGGGATATAGGCCACAATCATAACCTTAAGCGCTACTTTACGTCCTAATCCGGGACATGATAGTGGCGCTCAGGCGCTATTGCGTTCGGTAAAGGTAATGGTATACGGTAAGCGGCGTTGAAGAACGCTACACCCTAGAAATCTTGATAGAGATATTTAGGCTCCATTCGCCTTTACTCTCTGTACAGATAGTCGATTCGTCATAATTCCCGTCCCGTCATTCTCTAGATTACCGTCCTACCCTCAACCTACTTCTAAATTACATTTAAGTTGATCATATAGATATATATTCATGAGTGTTATGTCAACACATACCTAATGCTCATGAAGACATATTTATTTCTTTATAGTAGGTATACTAGCTGACCCGGCAAACGTTGTTCTGCCTTTTTAAGTGCTTTTATTATTTTTTCTATATTTTTTCACCTTTTAAACTTTCCCTGAACTTCAACAATTAATTCAAAACTAAAATTAGCCAAATCGGTTCAGCCGTTCTCGAGTTTTAGCGAGACTAACGAACAGCAATTGATTTTTATATATGTAGATGATCATATCAACAAATGTTAAAGATTTTTTAGGACCGGATTTCCTTATCGTATGTTACCGTTTGGGGGTTTACAGGCTAGACCCAAGAATGTGTAACAATGAATAACGACACCAATAATCGTCATATTTTGCAGTGATTTTTGAGGCACTTCGCGATCACATAGGAACCTAAAACTTCAATCTTTTTCAATCGATTCAGCTTGCAGACAATTTTTAGAATATGTAAAATATTTGATAATGATATATTTTTTAAATTATTGTACAGTGTGTAAAAAAAACCTGACCGATCGTCAAAGGCATTATCTTGTCGCTTAATACATTCATTTATGTGTCATTATTTTATGGATATTGATAGCTACATTTTCAAAATATTTGCTTTTTTATATAGAAGAGGGGGCAAACAGCAGGAGGTGCACCTGATGGTAAGTGATCACCGCCGCCCATGGACATCCATAATACCAGAGGTCTTGCAGTTGCGTTGCCGGCTTTTTAAGAATGAGTAAGTTCTTTTCTTGAAGGCCACCAAGTCGTATCCGTTTGGAAACACCCCTGCCGGTAATTGGTTCCACAACAAAGTAGTGCGAGCCAAAAAGTTCCGAGAGAAAAGCACAGTAGTGGATTTCCAGACATCGAGATGGTGAGGATGGAATTTCAAATTTTAATATGAAAGATACGATAGAAGACACAGAGTGAACCAACATCTCTGCGCAATGTTAAAGAGTCAAACCGTTTCGAAATAGCCAGGTCGTCAACCGCTCTATGCTGAATGCGATCAAGAGGAAGGAGCTGGTACTGAGGAGCTCCGGCCCAGAGATGAGAACAGTACTCCATGTGGGGCCGAATTTGAGCCTTATAAAGTTTAATGCGATGGGCCGGCAAGAAGTACTGTCTCGCTCTGCTGAGCACACCGAGCTTTTTGGAGGCTAGTTTAGCCTTACCTTCCAAATGACCGCGAAACTGAACTTTATTCGATATGTCGACTCCCAGAATCCCGACACTAGCTGAGGCTGCCAGGATAATCTCCTGACCCTCCCCAAATCGAGGTGACACGGCAAAGGGTGTCTTTTTAGCGGAAAACACGCAAAGCTGTGTCTTCTTAGAGTTAAGTGACCAGGTTTGGACGATCCCATTCCGAGACATCGGTTAGTCGATTCTCAACTTCGGACACAAGGTTGTTTCGGCTTTCTTCGACGTGTTCCCTAGAAATACCGCTTCGGCCGGAGTATGTAGCATCACAAGTTCTGTCATCTGCATAGCAATGTATGTTGCGAATTTGCATCATGTCATTGATATGCAGAAGGAACAGTGTCGGTGATAGCTCGCAGCCTTGTGGAACAATAGCATTGATAGATTTAAGGTCAGAGCATGCATGCAGCATGCACCGTCAACTACGACCTTGACGCTCCGATCAGCCAAAAAACTGGTGATCCACTTGCATAATTTCTCGGGAAGCCCAAAGGAAGGCAGCTTCGCCAGAAGCGCTTTGTGTCATACCCTATCAAAGGCCTTCGCTATATCTAAACTAACTGCCAATGCCTCCCTCTTGGACTCAACTGCTTCCGCCCACCGATATTTTAAATATACTAGAAGATCACCAGCTGAGCAGCCGCGACGGAAACCGTACTGGCGGTCCCTACTCAGCTGGTGCTCTTCTAAATACTTGAGGAGCTGCGAGTTGGTGATTGTCTCCATAATTTTGGAGAACAAGGAGGTTATGGCTATCGGCCGATAGTTAGACGGATTAGAGCGATCTCCTTTTTTAGGGATGGGATGCACTGAAGCTGTCTTCCATTAAATCGGTACTACGCCGAGTGAGTAGGAGAGCCGGAATAGGCGTGTTAGTACCGGCGCCATCTCTGGAGCATACGATTTAAGTACAATCGGAGGGATGCCATCCGGTCCACTCGACTTATGGACGTCCAAGGAAAAAGTGTTTTACGTACGGAAGACTGCAGGAATTTTAATTCCGTCATAGAACTATAGCACTGCGGCATGGTAGGCGGTGCATTTCCTTGGTCATCCAGAGTCGAGTATGGGCCATCTCCGAGTAAGGATGGAAGAGAGGACTGTGAGAAATTCCCCAAGACAGCCTTGGCGAGAGACCAGAAAACACGAGTTCCCGAAGGAAGACGAACTAATTTCTCACCAATCTGCCAATGTGTTCAGATTTTGCCTGGGCGATAGCTCTTTTGAAGAACCTTGAGGCGTCATTGTACTCCTTCCATAACGCGCTGGTTTTTTCATCACGAGATGTCGACGCTGCAGCCCAAGCCCGGTAGCATTCCTGCTTTCGGCGTGAAGCTGTTTTGCAGGAGCAACCAAACCAAGGCTGAGACTTACCACCAACTGGTACCGCAGAAAATGGAATGAAAAGTTCCATGCCCCGTAGTACCACATCAGCGATAGAGTCAGCGATGACACTCGGATCATCCAGCGGGAAGAACATCCGCTCCCATGGGTAGGACGCAAAAAAAGACCGCATTCCGTCCCAATCTGCTGACCTATAGTGCCAAACGCGACGATAGCCTGCAAAAGGAGGCCGTGATAGGCGCGTAACCGGCATTTTACTCCGGATCAGGCAGTGGTCTGACGTACCAAGAGGGACGTTCACAGATACCTGACCTCAAGTTTATTACTAAAATGAGTCACTAGCACACGATATTTTTTTATTTTAGTAAAAAGATTTTTTTTTCGATAATGTCATTGACCTACCTATATACCTCTTTCAGATCGGACAGGTATTTTACACATTGTATATAAATACAAATAATTATTTAGGCGCGCTTGTTGTGACATCAAAACATATAGCAAAAGGAACATCGTTCCAGCCGGGTGTGTATAAGACACCTCCCATTTTTTATATCATAGGATAGTAGACAAGCAGATAACTGTCAGTTGTGCGTTACCACCCATGTGGCAGGTTGAAATGCCCCATCCATAAGTGTACCGGCTTACACCCAAAATAAAACACAACAGCATTAAGCGGTGACGCTATTGTGCTAATATATTGTATAGTTTCTTTGTATCATACAATCTATTGTAAAGTTTGAAAGCTAATCAATAATTTATAAATCATTCATACATCAATATCTAAAGAAAAACTTGGGAATGCTACTGAACAATGTAATGCACACAAAGAAATGTGAGATTAAAGTTTGGAAAGTGCATAGAATGCCTATAGCGGCGACCTAACGTTATATTAATATAAAGAACGATACTGCGTATGCACGTTGCTTACAGCAAATTAACACGTCCGTTTATTGTGCCGTGAAATAAGAGTCCTTAAATACAGTATCAAATTCAAATTCAAATTCTTTATTTGCACAAAATAGGGTTGGAAAAGATTTTATACATATATCGATGTGCAAATCTATTTTGCCAGATAAATGACATGCAAATTTATGACTTCAGATTATAGTTATATACTGTTTAAGAAAAACTCATATTTTTTTACATTTATACCTAAATAAATTATTAAAAAGTAGACAGTAACAAATTTAAATAAATTGTATTGAAAAAAATGTATATTATTGTAATTAACGTCAAGAGATTACAAAAATGTTTATTTTAAAAAAAAATGTCAAAATGAAATAAAAATTATGTTCTACCAATTCGTATTATAATAATATTTTTGTCATTGTCATTATATAGTTTTATACTTCAATTAGTCAATGGTGCTGTAATAACATTTTTCGCATATAAATTAAATAAATGTTTCTTAAACAAATGCAATTTTTTAATTTCCTTTATTATATTAGCCAGTTAATTAAATATTTTACCATTGATTACAATTGTATTACAATAAATGTCAATTTTTGCATGCAACTAATATTTTTTTAAACCAATAAAAGTGTTAGTGGAATATTTTAAACATTTTTTTATCTCCTTAAAAGAAAAATATTCCTTAAATGTATAAAATGAGTTCTTGATCAACCATTTACGAACCTCTTTTGTAAAAGTTGTAGTTTTCAATTCTCTGAATGTTTGGGGTAGCGCGTTGTAGGCCTTAATTATCATTGCGTAGCAGTTTTGTTTGTAAAGTACGCTAGAACATTTGGGAAATTTTAACCTGGTGGGGTTCCCTAGAAGTAAAGATTCTGTTTTCAGAATCAGTTCTGGTAAATAGATGAGGATATTTCCTTACGAACAAAGCTGCTTCATAAATAT
The DNA here is from genome assembly GCA_036924255.1 of Apodemia mormo. NCBI lineage: Eukaryota > Metazoa > Arthropoda > Insecta > Lepidoptera > Riodinidae > Apodemia > Apodemia mormo. The sequence goes on from JAUPFN010000016.1 coordinate 25,180,027, forward strand.
ATATGGAGAAGTTAGCGTCAAGATGTTTAATTTTTTGAAAAATGGCTTACAGGATACTAAAAGACCTACTCCACAAATTCGGCGAATACAATTTTTTTGTGCGATGAACACCCTTTGACTAGAGGTTGAATTACCCCAAATAAGAATGCCATACCTAAGAACCGAGCCGACATATCCGTGGTAAGCAGTTAACGCGGCACTATGCCCTGCCAGAGATCTGACTCTACTTAATAAGAATACATAACTGTTCAGTTTCGAGCAGACACTATTTACTTGGGATTTCCAGTTACAATTCTTATCACTTAATAAACCTAAAAATTTGGTTTCATCCGTTTCTTTCAACATGTTTCCGTTCCATTGAATATTTAATGTCGATTGGTAAGGTTTTCTATTTATAAATCTTATATAGTTCGTTTTTGATAGATTCACGTTTAAATTATTCTCTTTGAGCCAGTTCATTATTTGGTTCACTATCATGTATGTATGTATGTCGCTCATAAAATTAATGTTACTTAAAATATCACGTTGTTTCGCTTGTGGGGTGAATCACATGTCATTAGACAGTCTAGCTTACCAATTTTTTGTCGCTTATTTAGATGCATGCTTATCATTATTTTTATCGACTTGATAACGACTATCGCTTATTTCTTGCGATAACCAACAACTATACTGCTATATCCGAGGCAAAGGAAATTTCCCCATCACCTCCAGGCTCAGAAGTGTTACTAAGATAACCCCGAAAAAAACCTCAATGAAAATTTTGCTATAGATTTGTTTACCACTTCTGACAGAGGAGGCTGTTTCTTTGTTCCATTTTTTTATAAAAGAGGGGCCAAACAGACGATGTCACAGTATGGCCGCGGCAAAATGAAAATAAATGATGCAAAAATTGCAAAAAACTTCCTTTTAAATTTTTTTGCATTAAGTAAATACTCAGTTATTGATAAATTAGTTGCTTCTTTTAAAGTTTATCACGCTTTATTTTGTCTTGTCTGTCATAACTAGTACGCGAGTGGGATTTAATTGCGTATCCATACTAAGATAGCGCTACTTATAACTTTATTACTTACCAAATGCGCAAATTGCACTGCGTATTCCGATCTATACTGATAGCTTTTACGTGCTTTCCGAGTGTCCAATATTACACATGCATCAACCATTGTTTGGAATACATTTCGTATTTCAAACAACCCAGTAAACTAACATTTTGCAAAAAAAGCTCGAGACCTTTTAACATCAACAGGACAGGGTACCCAAAAACCAATACGCAATTAGAATTATATATATATATATATATATATATATATATATATATATATATATATATATATATATATATATATATATATATATTGTATAAGAAAACAAGCAGATGGGTCTCTTGATGGGAAGAGTCAACCATCGCCTATAGATATCAAAGGTGTTAATGGTGCGTTGCTATCTTGTGGCGAGGTCTTATGCCATATGCATAAGTTTACCGGCTACCTTACCCTCCAAACTGGAACACGACAGTGACAAGCAATGAAGCTATTGCAGCAGGAATAGGTAAGGCGGTGGTACCAGACCCGGGCGAGATAATGCAGAAATCTACTACCTAGTAGTCACGATATTAGTGACTCGTATAGCCAAAAAAAAAAATCGTTTCAAGCTTCAAATATTTGATTTTAAGTAATGTAACTATGTATAAAGATTTAGTTCTACAATTTGTACAAGTCTTAAAATTATCTAAAACTTATTTGTTTTATGTAGAAATGTTAAACTATTATACACAAGTAGCAAACCACTTTATCTTAAGTAATTTATCATTTGTGTATTTATACATTTAAAAGGTTTTCGCTCCTGCAGAAAGTTATGATTGTTAGGTACTGCGGTACAGGCGGCCTTGATTTTATTAAAAAAAAGTCACTTGTTAGTCCGGGTCTCTTTTTTAGGGTTCCGTACCTAAAAAGAAAAACGGGACCCTATTACTAAGCCTCCGCTGTCTGTCTGTCGGTCACCAGGCTGTATCTCATAAACATGATAACTAGAAATCTGAAATTTTCACAAATTATGTATTTCCGTTGCCGCTATAACAACAAATACTAAAAATAAAAAAAAAATAAAAAAATTAAGGGGTCCACATACAATAAATGTGTTTTTTCGTATTTTTTAAAGATGATGGTAGGTACGGAACCCTTTGTAGGCGAGTCAGACTCGCACTTGGCCGGTTGTTTTAGAATAGATGAACTGCCTTATGCTAGGCATCTCGTAAAATGTGAGCTATTATATGCCTCTACCAGCAGGACTATTAACTAATAGAATTCTGTAACGTCTCGACCAGGATTGCTACCATCGCCTTACCAATTCCTGCCGTAATAGCTTCAATGCCTGTCGCTGTGTTCCGATTTGGAAAGTAAGATAGCCGGTAAGCTTATGCATGTGGCATTCTAACCCCGCCACATGGATAACGCACCATTAGTATCTTTGGAGATTAGGTTAGTAGCCGATTGTTATATCTTTTCATCGGGAGAACCATCTGCTTATTTGCTTTCCTATGCAATAAAAAATACAGGCATTTTGGTACAGGGAGGCTAAATAGAACGTCTAACTCTGGTTGAGGATGTTCCTTACTTTATTATTCACTCTTTCCCGAATGACGTTATGAGTGGTCCCTTTATGACTTTTGTTAATAAACGATTACTGGAACAAGCCTGCTAGGAGGTTGGAATGCTATTCGCTAAACGCTGAGTTGGTGATAATATTCCCTTATATGTACATGTTGATTGGTAAAAGATTGTACATACTGAATGAGATTGTTCAGTTCTCGATTGTGATACCGAATATGTGAAAAAATAGGTGCTTAAATGTTGGCCTAATCCATACTAATATTATAAATGCGAAAGTAACTCTGTCTGTCTGTCTGTCTGTCTGTCTGTCTGTCTGTTACGCTTTCACAGTTAAACCGCTGGACCAATTTGGATAAAATTTGGTACAAATATAGTTTGAGACTCAAGAAAGGACATAGGGTAGTTCTTATCCCGGAAATCCCATGGGAACGGGAACTATGCGGGTTCTTATTTTAGATTTTTTTTCGCGCGAACGAAGTCGCGGGCACAGCTAGTTAACGAATAAAAATCAATAAAATATTTAGTACAAACGCCTGCGTACGACCAAAAGAGGATCATTGTTTACAAGCAGCGATTTAGCCAACTTGCAACTAGACTCATTTTAGACTCGCAAATAGACTCGCAACTAGACTCGCAAATAGACTTGCAAATAGACTCGCAAATAGACTCGCAACTAGAGTCGCAACTAGTCTCGCAAATAGACTCGTAACTAGACTAGAATCAATGTTATTTTTTAATCATCGTTATTATTATACATACGTTTCGTCTTATTGCCAAATTAAACTTTGTTGTACTAAGTATATAAGAAACTAGCTGACCCGCGAAGCTTCACCCGCGAGTATGTTAATAAGTCATCCAAATAGCTTTTAATGAAAGTTTCATCCCCTATTTCAGCCCTCCAAGGACTGATTTTTGAAAAAAAAATTAGTTGTTATGTTTGACCCCGGATCTTCAACTACTTCCATTCCAAATTTCATGAAAATCGGCCCAGCGGTTTAGCCGTGAAAGCGTAACAGACAAACAGACTTTCGCATTGATAATATTAGTATGGATAAGCTTTGCTTTGTTAGACAGTTGGACTGATATGGTGAAACTATATCTAACGGTTTTCTACAAGCAATCGCTATTGTTTATAAATGTCATGAATGTAGCGCGTGTAAGGTTTTTTTATTAATGTGATGTCTTTTTAAAGCTTTTTATTTAAAAATATTAGGTTCCTGCAGTTCTTAGCAATGTAAACTTTAACTGTGCCAAATTTTATACTCCGTCTTACGCGCAATTGTGTTAAAAAAAGGTACAAATTTTTCTTCATATACAGGTTACGAAGTCCAAAGAAGTTCACCTTTGTAAGACCTTTTACTAAAATATTTAAAACATCATTAATATGATGACACTTTGTTTGTACTACAAAAATAAAACAAAGCACTTACCGGGGGCCTAAAGGCAAAAACCTAATAAAACAATTATAGTGTATGTACTTTGTATAATATGCCAATCATTCTGTTGTTCGTTTTTCTCATATTACCTACCTTATCAGTATCATGTGATATAAAAATAAATATTTTTTTAGAAGTACAGAGGTAAAAATCGTTAAGGAAATAAATTGTTCATACTTGGCTTGACCATCAATCAATAGAATAATTTCTAGTAACCATTTAAATTTCACGAAGTTAATAAATTAAGTTATTCCAATAAAAAAGTCGCTCACTTTTATTGTAAGAAGATTTGATGTCACATTCTTGGATGCCCCATTTTACACTGCCTGCTTTCCTGCCTGCATGTAAAAATATTCGTATAATCTCATGTGTTACTTTGACCGCCCCGTTGGTCGAGTGGTTAGCGAACCAGACTACGCAATCAATGGGACTCGGGTTCGATTCCCGACGGGGACAAGCATTTGTGTGACGAGCATAAATATTTGTATTTCTGGGTTTGGGTGTTTATTAAATATATTCTGGTATTTATATATGTATTTCTATGTATTAGTATCGTTGACTAACACCCATAACACGAGCAAATAATTTGCTTACTTTGGGGGTTAGATCAGTTAGTGTAATTTGTTCCGTGAATATTTATTTACTTATAAAATTTTATAAACAAAATAGAAAATAAAGAATCTTTACAAAAACTTTATATGGGGATCTTGTTAACTAAATGAATTTCAGACGAGATCTAAGAACAGAAAAAGTTTAAGTTCGGTCATTTAAATATTTTTAGTTATCTTCAATACTAGTTTAGGTTTGGAAAAAATTCGTAAGTAAAAAAAACAACTATAATTTAATTGCAAAGAAAATTTTTTTTTTTCATTGTATTCAATAATGATTTTAATTTTTAAATAAACATTTAATTTAGTGAAGTATTAAAGAGTACCTATGTTGTGGGATATACGGGACACTTACCTTTGAGGCAGTGTACTCATACCGTCGGGCCCAATTTTCAGTCCAAAATTCGCGAGTCAGCAGTTTAGTGAAAATATCTCCCTATTATGTTTCGTTTTTTTTTTTAAATTTACTAACTTAATTTTGAGTAATTTCCAAAAAGTTCCAACTGATTTTTTCACTTAATTTTTGTTAATGTTATTATTGTTTTTTGTGCTCAAAAATCTTTTCGATACATCTTTCGGACATTACTTGGGACCCAGTAAATTATCATTAATTTGTAGGAGCTTTAACAATAATTAATATTTTACCTTTTTTATTTATTTTAATACTTATTCCATTTATTCCGTATAGGATATTTGTAAAATGAACTAATGTGACATTTGACCTAAATTTGCATTAGGACAGATTAAATGGCATATTCAAAAGTGCATATATATCAAATCTCATGAACATATTAAACGATGCTGAATATGAGGCTACATGAGAAAATATATATTTTTGGTAATAAGGTTTTTTGGTAATATTAAGTGCAAGGACTAATGATCTAGTCACATATAGGTACAAAATATTCTTCTCATGAATATTTGTGATAAGCTTACCACCTACTTATGTGTTCACATTTAATGCAGGCTGATAGTGATATAATGACTCATTATGCATAATTAATTATAGATTTAATTATAACCTAACAATGTGTGAACAATGAGGCCGCGGCGTAAATCTCTTATCAATAATAATATTAGCTTTGTAAATAATTAATTATAGTTAAGGGCTAAAGGTCTGCGCGTGCCGGGAAAGTCAACTCATAGATGTATACGCAGTCGATTGTAGACGCTCGTGTTTCGTACGCGCTTATATCGTGTGAATGAGAAATTATCGTTTCAAGTCTTTTGTGCAAGCGGGAAGGAACCGCAAAGTTATTGGACATGAAGTGGTTCAAAAAGTTGTTCCAAGGAAAGTGCGTGAAACAGACTGATCTCGGCTCTAACAAGACCAAGTCTTGTTTGGATAATTTTGAAGTATTGCACCAAGAAAAAGAATCTGTTGTTATAGAAGTAACGGAGCAGAATAAAGAAGAAGTATTTGCATTGACTACGATAAGGAATTTTTATTGTGATTCTATTTGTGAATACGTTCTAGAGAGCGAATGGGTTTTTGTGACCAAGGAGACTCTGATGGAACCCAGGTTTCAAGAAAGACTGACTAGGGTGGGTGCTGTTACGGCATTGTGCAAAAAACTGGCAGAAGGTGGATCAAGGCTAAAAACAGTCATTACTGTTACGCCCCCGACCTGTCACTGCAACGAATTAAGTATTGAAAATCATCAAAAATTTAAAAAACCTAATATATTTCGCAGAATAATAAATTCATTTAGTAGTTATTTTAAAAGAATGTATTATAAATTAAAAAGCTTATTTAACAAGAGAAAAAGAATTATTTATGATGAGAGAGATCCTGAATTTTTCAATACGTATATGTGTAGGTAATTTATTTTTCATTTATTATTTTAATCTAGTTTTAATTACGTTAAGCTCACTTTAAAGTCTTGGTTTAAACGTAAGTTTAGGTACTTATTACATTTTTTGTAGCCCTTGTAGTTATATTTGTAGGACCAAGATAAATAAACTAGTTGCCTAGGCTTGAAGTGATTGAAGTGAGTGAGTGAGTGAAAATAGTTTTGTTATTTTCAGCAAATAAAAAGTTATTTAACGCAATCAAGTAATTGTTAAATTATTTCAACAGTAGGTAATCTGGAGTGAAATAAAACAACGAAATAAAAATTTCATTCTTATTAAATGATTGTATATATTTTGGTCGTAATTCGGCCTTTTATATACAATAATAATTTTAATATAGGTACAAATCTATATATTGATACGTGAAGGAAAAACTTTGGACCCATTTTTAAGACAGTTGCGTGAACAGTTTAATATGAAATTTGATACAGTTAAAGTTTATATTGTGGGGGACTGCAGAAACGTTATATTTTTAAATAAAACATATTAGAAACACATTATATTAATAAAGATAATCATTACACACACACATTACATTCATGCGAAATACACGATACACTTTTTTCTTTACGGCTAAAGTCGGTTGTCAAACTTAAAAGTGATTTTGTTGTTTAGTGTATGTTCGAATTTCGGCCACAGGCTATCGCTAGTACATAGTTAATCTGTCCATTATTCTTGATGTCAACGCGGCGTTTCCGATTGGATAGTAGCTATGCTTAAACCCGTCAAAAGACCCTGTGAATATTTATTCGATTAATCAATAAAAGTTTTTCTTAACCAAGAGAAAAAGCCAAACTTTACGATTTGGTATTTTCTTTGGCGTTTTATTTTATAAACTAGTAAGACCAGTGGTCATAATTGGACTTTAAGTTATATTATATAATTTTAGCTTTCCCACATCTTTCCATATAATTAAGTATACCTATCAAATTTCAGACTCCTTTGTACGCGTCAAAAATGGATCTAAAGTTTTAGCTTCACTTCAGTGTTGTTATATAAATAAGCTCCTTTAAAACATTTCACAGTCACCTGTATGATAATATTTTATTTGCTTAAATTACTTTTTAAATCTTTATATAAACAAATGATCATGACTTGTCAAGAAAATAAAATATCCACGCGTTCTTTCTATTACGGGGTAGGCAGAGTAAATCGAATGCCATAAAACATATGTTTGCCACAGTAACCATTTATGATCCTCGTATATATATATCCTCGCATTTACGAATACGAGTATGTAAATAATCGATTTTTATACATATAAGTTTAACGGCTAATTTACCCTCAAATTGGAATGCGAAAGTAAAAAAGCATGACAGGAAAAGTTAAAGACTGTGGTACCAGTATTAATGAGATGTTTCAGAACTCTAAAGCTCTCTACTCTCTTTTAGTGCATGAATAAATAAAATACTAAGTAAAGTTTTGCATCATTATTTTGTATTTATGTAGGTTACAGTAGGAGATGACATTAAAATATTAGAATAGATTATTTGTCCCGGGAAAAATCTGCTCCATTATAATTCTACTATTTATATTATAAATGCGAACTTTGTTTTTGGATGTATGAGAAGTGACATAGGATACTTTTTAGTAAAAATATATGCGAGCAAAGCCGCGGGGAAAAGCTATTTAGTTTATATAAATATAGGTACTGATTACGACTTAAGTACATGACAGAATTTAAAGGATTAGCGCATAAATTAAATCGAACCATACAAATCGCGTAGTTTGAACGAAATAATTTAAATCCAATTGGATCGATCTTATTACATTAAAAATGTAATATAGATCTATAACATTTGTAGTTTAACGATTATTATCTGTTTTAAACAGAAATTGTAAACCATATGGCATATGAGGTAGGATAGGGCGTTGAACACCTGGCCATTTGATAGGCCAGCTGCTTTATTTAGCGGGGTTTGCTTTATTTAGTGAACTGCGGATAATGTTACAAAATATTCTAAACTGTGGTAAGCTGTTTTAAAATAAAATAATTTGAAACATAATCAACGACATATGAATATGTAAATGTTAAAATTTTCTACTAATTTTGTTACTTTAATGAATGAATGTGAATGACGATCGTCAGTGCAACTACAAAAATCTTTGGTGTTGCAGCTGTTTAAGGGGCCACTAAAAGTAACTTCACGCCCGTATTCCCGAAGGTAGGTAAGTAGGTAGGTACGACAAGTGCACCCACGATTTTCCGAAGATACTAAGTCTCATAATGTGATAGGGGGCAAGCCTATCTCCAACCGGGCATTTTTGCCAACCCCGGGCAACGTTGTTCTTGTCAGAAAACTGAAAAAACACATTTTTGTATTGCCCTACGCGGGAATCGAACCCGGGACCACATATGATTAATTTCGACACCGGACTACTGGACCACAGAGGCGACCATAGAGGCCACTAATGGGGTTATTATTTTTTATATTATAAGATAGCAAACAAATAGATGGGTCTTCTGATGGAAAGAGTCAACCATCGCCTATAGACACCAAAGATGATAATGGTGCGTTGCTATCTTCTTGCGAGGTTTAATGCCACATGCCTAAGTTTACAGGCTACTTTACCCTTCAAACTAGAACACAACAGTGACAAGCACTGACGCTATTGCGGCAGGAATAGGTAAGGCGGTGGTATCAGACCCGGACGGAACAATGCAGAACTCTACCTTGATGGTAGTGACTCGGATAGCCAATCGGTCGCCTTTTGCCTGTCAGAACGGCATTTGGCCTATTCTCCAAAGGAGCCCGGGATCAACACAGGGAAAACCTTCCGTTTTAATTCCAATACTATTATGTAAACTTACCGTTTAAATTCCAATTTGTACGGGTTACCGCACATATTTAAAGTCAATGACATGTAATTTATTTAGGTTACATAGAAACAACGTAATAAGTTAAACACGCACACATTGTTACGCTTGCACTTTTATTTAATCATCATTTTTGTTGTAACTTTAATAATAAATCAGTGTTAGAAAGAATTTCATTGGGTTTGTCTCGTACACTGACTCTCCCTCACATATCTTCTGCACTCATCTTAAACTGTACACAGACATTACAGTTTTTTTGGTCCTTCAGAAAGGGTCGCTCTGTGTTTTTGTGGATTTTCTGTGACTGCGAATCGGTTAACTGGCTTCCCAGAAGCGGGTTCCACCAGCTTAATTGAGAAGGCGCAAAAGGTCCAGCTAGGTTCGCGAGGCATAGAGTGGCCCGGAGCATACTACTGCTCTACCCTAACTATCGAAATCAAACAAGAAAATTCTCGTCGACATTCGAGAAATTGAATATCATAATATATCATACAGTGAATACTACAAGTGTATTTTTTTTATCTTGGAGTGTCATATTGTGATTATTGTTCTTTAAAAACCGTACATATACCTACAAAATGGAAAGTCTACTTCAGCAGCAATACGACATTGTTGAAGAAATCAAGAAAATAGAACGCAACTTCGGAAAGGATTCCGCCATCCGGAAAACCCGAAAGTACTTAAATGAAAGACTTGATGCCCTTGACAAGTTATGGGCGGAGTTTCAAATGAATGATCACAAGCTGTCCGATTACATCAATGACAAAGAAGCATATTTTATGGAAAATCAATTCCAAAAAGCAAGAAAATATTTTGATTCTGTGCGTAGCAAAATATCATCATTTCCTCCTACGGGTGAAACAACAAAACCTTCGACTCCCGAGTCAGCTACAGTATTGGCTCCACCGCCGTTGCAACAACGCCTCGCAATACCATCGACGTCGACAGCAACGATGGCTACACCTATGAGCCAAGGTCAAGCAGCAGAACTAGTATCTCTACAGCGAACAAATTTTAGAGCTTTTCATCGACAAGTGAATAGCCTACGAGTTGACGAGCTGCGAGATAAATGGGAGTTGGAAGACGAGCTACGTGGCATTCAGTCACGCTGGAGTGCAATCGACGCTTTGCATTTACAAATCGACCACTTGCTACAAGGTTCGGACACGCAATATGATGATGAGTTTTATGGCTACGAGAACTCATATAAAAATATCAAAAAGGCTTTAAATCTGAAGCTTGCATCGACTGTGCATTATCAACAGTCAACTCCGCAAATCGACATACCTGTTTTTACTGGCAAATACACGCAATGGCCTACATTCTATGATCTTTATGTAGAGAGCATACATAACAATAACCTACTAACCAAAACACAAAAAATGCAGCACTTGAAAGGAAAATTGCGTGGAGATGCGGAACGACTTATTCAACATCTACACATATCTGCTGACAATTACGAGACCGCATGGGACTTGCTAGTGCACAGATATAACAACCCGCAACTGTTGTTTACTAAACATGTTGAGATGTTTTTAAATCAACCCGTAGCTCATAAACAGTCGGCATATGAAATTAGACGTCTCCATGACACATCCATGGAATGTATACACGCCATACGGAACCTAGGTATCGATACAAGTACTTGGGATCCATTGTTGGTTCACATTATATCGAAAAAGCTGGATGTTGAGACATATGCTAACTATAAAGAAGCCAGAAAATCGCCACGTGACTTGCCATCGCTGTCTGAACTAATGAACTTTTTAGAAAGCAAATTTCAGGCCCTAGAGCCCCTAAACAAAAGGGAGGTTGTATCACCGTCATCGAACCGGCCTCATACGCATAAAATGGTAAAGAACAAGCCCTACAAGCCTCATTTTCAACATGTTGGTGGTCACCACTATGGAAAAATTCCGAACAGAGAATTTCAAGCCAGTGCGACATATTCGTCAAATTGTCCTCTTTGCAATGAAAATCACCACATTTATAAGTGCAGTAAATTCGTCAAATTTACACCCGATGAGAGGTTAACGACCGTTATAAAACTAAACTTGTGTCATAATTGTCTTTACACACACAGTAACAAACAATGCACGTCAGTGAAAAAATGCAAGGTTTGTCAAAAGAATCATAATACGATGTTGCATGACGCAAATACCGATTCAATTACGAAACCGACCCGACTAGCCGAGACCGCCGTTTCATCGACTATGGGTTCGATTACAGCTACGCAAAAATTTCAAATTCAAACGGAAAATCAAAATACACAACATAGCGCTAATCACATCGCTTCTGACAATGAGGAGATTTTGCTGACAACACTCTCGATTCAGGTTAAGGCTGCTGACGGCACTTATGTCACCTTAAGAGGTCTTCTAGACCAAGGATCTCAAATATCACTCATATCCGAAAATGCCGCCCAGATGCTGGGCTTATCTCGAGAAAGGTTTCACGCATCTGTATCTGGCATCGGAATTGGCTCTCAACATGGAAAGGGAGTCGTTACGCTCGAATGTCAATCCATATATCAAGATTACAAGTTTACGACTCGAGCATTGGTAATCAAACGTGTCATCAACAACCTGCCTAACAACTCTTTCAAAAAACAGTCATGGCCTCATCTGGAAAATGTACAGCTAGCCGATCCGGAGTATAATGTATCTAAACCAATAGATCTGCTGCTCGACGCAAGCGTATACTCAGACGTCATTATGAATGGTCTCATCAAAGGGCCTAACACGGCACCTATCGCTCAGCAGACGAGACTGGGCTGGATACTCTCAGGCAACGTAAAAACGTTCAATTGCTACGTTGTAGCTAATGACTTGTCAGAGATATCACAATATTGGGAACATGAAGAGATCAGTGACTCGGCCACTGATCTATCAAGGGCTGAACAGTACTGCGAGCAACTATATGAATCCACCACAAGACGCCTACCAAACGGAAAATACGAAGTTGCTATCCCGATGAAACCCGGATTCGAACATGATTTGGGTCAATCTAAATCAAAGGCGATTGCACAGTTTTACAACATAGAAAGTAAGATGTCAAAAAATAAAGAATTCTCTAAAAGCTACAAACAATTTTTGCGAGAATACGAACAACAAGGTCACATGACGCAGGCAACACGACCCAATGACTTATCGTGTTACCTTCCACATCACGGTGTTTTCAAGGTTGACTCCACTACTACAAAGATGCGAGTCGTCTTCAATGCGTCAGCAAAAACATCTACTGGGAACAGCCTGAATGATTTGATGGAACGTGGTCCAAATCTACAAAAGGACTTACAGCATCTCATATTATTATGGCGTCAACACAAATACGTCATAACCGCTGACATCGAGAAAATGTTTCGAATGATAGTTGTTCGTGAGTCTGATCAACACCTACAACGCATTATTTGGAGAAGTACACCAGAAGAGCCCTTGAAGGAGTATCAGCTTACAACTGTTACTTACGGGACAAAGGCGGCTCCCTACCTCGCAATGCGTACGTTAAAGCAGTTAGCTATCGATGACGGGCACAAGTTCCCTCGAGCTGCTGCTGCACTAACGTCTTCTTTTTACATGGATGACCTGCTAGAAGGCTGTGATCATATTTCACAAGTTAAACAACTACGACAAGAGATCATCGATATCCTAAAGGGCGCCGGAATGAATATCCGTAAATGGTCCAGTAATTCCAGCGGACTGATTGCAGACCTGTCAGCTGATCAATTGGACACACCACTCGACTTCAAAGGTTCGGAAAACCGGAAGACCTTAGGCTTACGATGGATTCCTACTTCAGACACATTCGTTTTCAAAAACATATTTAAAAACGACAAGAACGACGATATTATAACTAAGAGACAGTTATTATCAAACATCTCGAAGATCTTTGATCCCCTGGGGTGGCTGTCTCCACTTACAATACGAGCAAAACTACTTTTTCAAAGAACATGGTCTGAAGAATCAGCTGATTGGGACACGCATTTGTCTCAAAACATTAACAACGAGTGGATAAAATTAAAGCATGACTTGCAAGAAATAGAAAAATTCAAGATAAATAGATACATGGGAGATAAAAATCACTACAAAGTGCATGGATTCTGCGATGCATCTGAAAAGGCGTTCGCTTGCGCTGTATACGTCAGTACACGGAATTCTAAAGGGGAGTACACATCGACACTTGTGGCCGCTAAAACAAAATTAGCACCTCTGAAGAACAAATTATCTTTACCGAAGCTTGAACTCTGTGGCGCACTCTTACTATCAAAACTGATGAAAAAGGTCATCGAAACTCTACCAAAAACCGCAACAGTGTATGCCTGGACTGACTCGATGGTGGTGCTAGGTTGGCTGCATGGAGACATAAACAGATGGAAACAGTTTGTAGCCAACAGAGTTCGTACAATACTCAGCATCATCCCGTCTTCATCCTGGCAACATGTACGGTCTGAGGAGAACGCAGCTGATTGTGCTACAAGAGGAATATCATCATCACAGTTATCAGAACATTTGTTGTGGTGGCAGGGTCCGCAATGGTTGTCTACATTTGATACGGACATGATTAAAGAGAAAACATACCAATCACCAACATTAGAAGCCAAGAAAACGAGTGTGAACGCTGTTTTATCTTATAAAAACGATTTTGTTTTACAATTATTACACGAATGTAGCTCGACACGGCGCATGACAACAATCATCGGTTGGCTATCGCGTTTCACACAATGGTTACGTAATAAACAATTGCCACAGCAAAGTTACCTATCGTCATCGGAAAGAAATAATGCACTAAATTTAATAATAAAGACAGCACAATCTATGGAATTTGAAAAGGAAATTCAACAATTAGAGAAACGTGGAAAGTTGAGCAATAACAGTAGACTTTTGAGCCTCAACCCATATATTGACTCCCGAGACGGACTACTCAAGGTTGGCGGGAGATTAAATAATTCGTTACTGAGTCAATCCGCCAAACATCCTATAATATTATCAAGTTACGGTAGACTCACTGAACTCATTATACGAGATTCTCACCGTACCACGCTACATGGTGGACCAAGTTTAACACTGTCTTATATCCGAGAAAAATATTGGATACTAAGTGGATTGCGTACAGTAAAAAGAGAACTGCGCAAATGTGTGACATGTCGTCGTTTTAAAGAAGAACAACGAACGCAGATTATGGCAGATCTTCCAGAGCCTCGCGTTTCCCCCTCGCGTCCATTCACGCACACCGGGATCGATTTTACTGGCCATTTTGACATCAAAGCAAACAAGGGACGTGGAGTACGTACACAAAAAGGATACGTTGCCGTATTCGTGTGCCTATCTACGAAGGCAGTGCATTTGGAGTTAGTATCCGATCTCAGTACTCCTGGATTTTTAGCAGCTTTTCGACGTTTTTGTGCGAGAAGATCTGTTCCCAAACACATGTACAGTGATCAAGGAAGAAATTTTATCGGAGCAAACAAAGTATTAAAGAAAGAATACAAGGACATTATTCAAACGCTCGACGTTGAATTACTAAGCAAGGTCGACGACTACGACATTCAATGGCACTTTAATGCGCCGGCTTACCCTTCCGCTGGGGGTCTGTGGGAAAGTGCAGTCAAGAGCTTAAAGTATCATCTTCGACGTGTGATAGGAGAACAGAAGCTCACATATGAAGAGTTTATCACATTACTACACCAAGTCGAGGCTTGCCTTAATTCTCGACCTCTTCTAAAATTGAGCGAAAATCCAGATGATGAATATCTATCACCAGGTCATTTCCTAGTTGGAGGTTCACTTGTATCCAGACCACAAACGGAACCTGCGCATATGAGTTTGACCAACAGATGGCAAATGATCCAGGCTTTGAACAAGCAGTTCTGGAAGAAGTGGTCCTCGGACTACTTACGACAGTTACAAGTCCGTACTAAATGGAGAACCCCGTCTAGAAACATAAAAGTCGACGACATTGTCTTAATAAAGGACGAAAACCTGCCTCCAGGCAAGTGGTTGATGGGCAGAGTTACCGAAGTATATCCAGGGAAAGATGGATACGTCCGGGTGGTGTCCGTAAAAACTAAAAATGGCGTAATCAAGAGGCCAATTTTAAAATTATCTGTTTTACCGGTGGGAGATGAATACACACAAAACTAACCAAATGCCGTACAGTCATTGACAAGGGATGACGTCACTCTCGCCGTCTAGTCTCGCAAGCAAGTGTATATCAACCAAGGCGCTTGACGGGGAAGCCTACAAAAAACTTATGATGACAATTAGGCTGTGTGTATCACTTCACCCCCTGCTCAGTATTCATAAAACATTATAAAACTTAGCATCTACAAATTTGGATCCATCTACGTATTAACAAAGTATTATTCTACAGAGCAAATAAACCGATTTACAATAATAAATTACAATTATCACAAGCAGCTTGTAACTTGAGTTTTAATACCATTGTATACAAAGAAGTCGCCCAGCCACGAGCGGAAGATCAAGTTACATTGCGATAACAGTGGTTATTCTCATGCTGTGGGAAATGCATAGTGCACATATTTGCAATAACAATTAAGTCACTGACCAGGAACAACACACTAGAAATAGGTCACAACCTTGACCTTGACTATTTATAAATAAAGAGTGACACATTTTCTATACTTCGTCATAATACTTACTGGAACCACTCTAATATCAAAAACAGGACACTAACAATATCAGATACATCAATTCTACATGTCACACTTCTACTGCTTATCTTTGAATTCTTCTGTTCCTGTGCATCATAAGAGCATGAAAGTGAGTGACGTCACGTGAAAACAGATGTCAAGCTACGAGAACATATACATACTACTGAGTGTGCACGATGTTCATGATATGATGCCATAGCAACTCCATACTGATCATAATCACTGTTGCAAGGTGCACCTATATAAATACAATATCTCAGAGACAAGAAGTATGGCAAATACGAGTACCCCTTTGCTCTTATGAAAGGAGGGTGGCGGAAATCATAAAACGAGGCCTGGCCTCGTGGCCTGCAGCAGCCGTGAGAACCCGACCAACTGGACATTCGGGCTATAAGTGCAGTGAATAGACATTTTACATTTTTTACATTTTTCATTATTATGCATATTTTACATTTTTATTTTTAACCTTTGTATTCTTTGTGTGTATAAAATTCTTTGCATATTTTTTACTTTCATACTTAGCATTTTCTTACATTTTATTTTTTTTAAACTTGTGTTCTTTGTCTCTTTTTTGGGCCCGCAGGATGTACGGGTTACCGCACATATTTAAAGTCAATGACATGTAATTTATTTAGGTTACATAGAAACAACGTAATAAGTTAAACACGCACACATTGTTACGCTTGCACTTTTATTTAATCATCATTTTTGTTGTAACTTTAATAATAAATCAGTGTTAGAAAGAATTTCATTGGGTTTGTCTCGTACACTGACTCTCCCTCACATATCTTCTGCACTCATCTTAAACTGTACACAGACATTACACAATTTAATATTATAAATCTAAAATAATCAGATAAAAACTATTTATCTAGTTATTAATATAAGACGCTAAGTTTAACTGCATACTTATTTAATGAATGAATGAATGAATGATTACATTTTATTGCGCACCAATAACTACAACATTAACAAATATTTAAGAATGATTATAATATTAAGCACATGGGTACACACAAAGGCGATCTTTGCCAGTCAGCCTTTATGCAAAAGAGATAATTTCGCAATTAATCTTGGGTATGCGGGTGGTAACAAATTGTACTACACAAAATATTATACACCTACGTTCCCTAGAAATACCTAACCTATCCCTAGAAATAGGCGATTATCGTTATCATGTCTATAAAATTCGGCGATAAGGATTGCTAACTGATTACACCGGCACACAAAAAAAAAAGTTGTCTGTGCACCGGGCGCCACCTATCTACGGGCATGTTTTTCGACTCGTTGAACACGAATTTCAAGTCAGTTTAGTCAGTTTAGGTAAATTGCAAAAAACCCCAGAAAAATTGCGAAAATTCGATGTTATTCGGTAAGAAAAAAATTTTTGAAATCTAATGCAAGCATATTTTTCATGTATTTTGATCTGTTAAATACTAATTTCGATCGTATTTTAATCATAAACTGTTTTAAATCTAATATCTCTAATCTAAATAAAAATTGTAAAAAATCATCCAAAATTACAAAAATCGAAGAAAATTGGGATTATCTTGGTATAAAAAATTTTGTGGATCCGGATTGATGAAGATTTTCATGTAATTAGTCTGCTTAATCTGATTCTGCAATAAATTTGGCCCATAGTCTCCTCAAACATTCATAAAATTGCAAAAATCGATTAAATAGCAGAAAACTGCTGCTGAAAAAATAGAAAAAAATCTTTTAAACACAATTCAATAAATTTCTTGTATTTTTTATTAACAAGCATCCTAAGTTTTTGTAATTTGTCCCTAATTCTTCGACTATTGTCCTGTAATTTTCACTTTTATTATTTCCTAAAATTCCTATTTTTTGGGGTTTTTTGCAATTTACTCGAAATTGAAGCCCGGACGGCCAAAACTGACTTGAAATTCGTGTTCAGCGGGTCGAAAAACATGCCCGTAGATAGGTAGCGCCCGGTGCACAGACAACTTTTTTTTTGTGTGCCGGTGTTACCGATAAATCAGTGAATCGTGAAATATAGGTACATTCATCTGACAAATACTACATATCAATTAAATATAGGTACATTTATAATAAATACATACAAAATACAGACAAGAGAAAAGAAACGATGTTTTACTTCAGTATATGTAACTCAATATAACAAAAATAAATAAGCATAATATAATATAATATAATATAATATAATATAATATAATATAATATAATATAATATAATATAATATAATATAATATAATATAATGTAGTAAAATAAATGTAATGTAATATAATGTAATTTAATGTAATATAATATATGTATATACATACATATGAATGAAGGTGATTTTCTTTATTATAAAATTTATTAATGTCATCAATTAATATTAATAAAAATTCTTAATCTAACCACGCAAGTTTAGTCATTTTCAACTCATAGATCAATAAATATTTAGGGGTCCCATAATATTTATTTACGACTCAATAAATTGAGTGATAAATTTATCTATTCTCTCTTGTTACTCTTTTTCAATACTAACCGACACTAAAATACCAGTCAAATTAAAAAAAAAACTGGTAAAGTACGTGTCTGGTCACGCGTAATGTAGGGTTCCGAAGTACCATAAATATAATAATGCGATGTATAATAATGCGAATTAAGAAGAGGGCATTCATAGTTTATACTATGAACATTTAAGCTATTCAACGTCAATGACAAATATATATACGCACCACAGGTTCACCGCCTGTAAAAACTTCACTATTACTACATTTTATAAGTTGGTTGACTATTACTCAAAAACTTGTAAAGCCTTCTAAGCCGTGGTAGTTTTCCTTTCAACTTCATTATATTTAACTTTAACTTTAACTTCGTTATATTAAATACTACCATGGTTTTTCCCATCCCCAAAACTAACCGTTTAGCCTGCAGTTGGCGGGGAACGGCGGGGGGGGGGGGGAGGGGTGACGACGCCACTTGACTCTAACAAAAATTAACTTAATATTTTACAAACTGTCCCTTAATCGAAAAGTTGTTTTCACAAACTTACAATATTTTTAAAAGTTTATCCAACGATACCTCACACAATAGGATACGTGAGAAAAAAATTAACATCCCCACTTCACGTGTAAGGGAGCTACCCTGAAAAAAAAATATTTTTCAACATTTTATGTTACAACTTTGTTGACGTGACTAATGTGTACATTCGTGCCAGATTACAGCTTTCTAATAATGAAGATCTCTGAGCTATCTTGCGGACGGACGGACGGACGGACATGGCGAAACTATAAGGGTTCCTAGTTTACTTCGGAACCCTAAAAAGGAAGATGCGTTTTTGTTCAAATATTTTCAGTAATAACTCTATCTCTCTCTAGCAATTCTAAGCATGGTGATACTTTGGAGATTCTAATTCATGCTTAATACTCTCGAGATCCTAATTCATGTGTAAATTTTTAATTTCAGCCGCTGGTCGAGTACGAGCTCTTCGTGGTGGTAGAACAGCTCGTGGAGCAGGCGCAGCGTTACGTGCATACGCACTACACTTGGCTCAAGACAAGAGTACTACATTTGCACAAAATGTAGACAACTTCATATCCTGCACTCTGGATTCCAAAGAAACATGTCCTCAGGTAAAACAATTTATCATGAAAGCAAAATAAATAGATTGTTACTAATACAAAGTAATGAACGAGCTGTAATCGGCCTTGTGTTTGTATATTTAAGTTCAAATAATAAAAATAAACATCATTAAGCCGGTTTCTTTGCTGACGCCGTATCATGGGCGCCGCCAGGATTAATTACAGGGAGGTGCATCTGTACCTACATATTATACTATTAACTATAATAAAATTATATTTTATATTATTACTACAATTTTTTTTTTTTAGAAAATTACTAGCAGCCCGTTACGTGCTTCGCTACGTATCGCCATTTATTAAATTCATTTGTTACAAAAAATGTGATAAATGAAGAACCGCTTTGCCGATTTTGTTAAAACTTCACATAAACCATCTACTAAATAGTCCGAACAAAGCCTAAAGATTTGGTTTGGATAGGTGAGAACACACGAACAGACTTGTGCTTGATAAAGATTGAGCAACTGTCCCGGGATGAAATACTGTCTCACCATGGCCAAAATACCAATCTTTTTTGAGGCAACTTGGGCTTTCGATTCGATGAACGAACCAAAGTTAAGACTAGGCGTTAAGGTGATACCAAGGAGCTCGAGAGTGGTCAGTTATCGGCACGGCAAACCCTGAAAAGATGGAGATAGGTGGAATGGGCTCCGTTTAGCGGAGAATAGATACGCCTGGGTCTTAGCCGCATTGAACTTGACCAGATTGGCATCGCCCCAATCGGAGACTGCCTGTAAGGACAGGTTCATACGGTCGACCATCGCTTCTCTGAGAGACTGAATCTGTGCTGTACTGGTTCGGGTGCTAGATACGTAACTCTCCACAACAGTGCTATCGTCTGCGTACCCATAGATACCGGGCTTCAGCAGACCGTTGATATGTAGCAGGAATAAAGTTGCGGAGAGAACTGATCCCTGAGTGACTCCGGAATTTATATCCATTTGGTCGGACGAGCAGCCGTCGACGACTACCCTAATCGACCGACCACTTAGAAAATCTGAGATCCAGGCGTAGAGATCAGTAGGTATACCGTACGAAAGAAGCTTGCTAATAAGACTCATGCCAGACCCTGTCAAAGGCGTTAGAGATATCAAGGGAGACAGCTAGCGCTTCACCATGATTCTCGATGTCTGTACTCAAGACGTATCTATTATGATGTATGTCAAATGAAAGTAATATATGTAATGTTTACTTTTATTAATTTAATGTATTTATAATGCATACTATTATCGACATAACATTATAAATACGTAAGTTTGGATGTATAGAAGTTTGTATGGATGGATGTTCGTTATTTGATCACGCAAAAACTACGGAACGCATTTGAATAAAATTTGGCACACATGTATATGACGACCTGGAATAGCACATAGGCTATTTTTCATCCCGGAAAAATTAGTTAATCCCGCGGGATTCGCCAAAAACTTTTATAATGCAGCCGGCTGTACGCTGCAGCTAGTATAAAATAAGTTTATGTACTCCGTAGTGTAAACTTTTACTATGCCAAATTCCGTACTCTACCAATTGCGTAATTGTCGTAAAAAGGGGTAAAAATATTTCTTCACGTATTAGTGTGTAGATAGTATATATAATATAGATAGTATATAGCATAAATAATTGTATATATTATGATCTTAACAAATCAAAGCGCATATAAACCAGCTATACAAATAAGAATGATAATTACATTTGCTGATTATGCTACTATTAATAGCAGTTTTGTAACAGGAATAAACGTTTAAGCGTGCACTACACACGGTCAACTAGCTCGTAAATAAGACTAGTTATAATACCTTCTAGGTTAATTCATTCGATTAACCATGTAACATATAGATAATAAACAATGAGTGTCTATAATATTCAAGGATATATATCTATATCTGCTTTAGTATAGACGTATGAGGTCCGGGATTTAATTACTAGGACGGGTAATTAGTTTTAAATAAGCTTTTAATTGGAAGATGTAACATTGATACTTTCACGGTAAATTGGCCACTATACTCATTATTGAACTCCATACTAATTAGCTAATCGTGAATGCTAGATGCATCTCTAACTGTTGTAATGGGCGGACACCGGACACCACGTAATCTATATATATAAAAATCAATTGCTGTTCGTTAGTCTCGCTAAAACTCGAGAACGGCTGAACCGATTTGGCTAATTTTGGTTTTGAATTAATTGTTGAGGTCCAGGGAAGGTTTAAAGGGTGAGAAAATATAGAAAAAAAGAGTAGTTGAAAAGGCAGAACAAATGTTTGCCGGGTCAGCTAGTTTTTATATTTTTATGTACACTCCAAACTTTTTCTTACACTCCAAACCCGAACATGATAGTGACAAACATCATCGCTAATGCGACAGGAATAGGTAAGGTCAGTGGTACCAGTTGAGCCGATGCAGAATTCTAAAATTTTAATTAATGATCAAGATGTCAGTTTAAATATAAAAACGAAAAAACACAATTTTGAATTGCCCGACCCGGGAATCGAATCTAGCACCTCATGTGGTCAATACTGACACCGGTCCAATAGACCACAAAGGATATAAATAAATTTAAAAATATATAAAAATGGGTGTTTGTATATATGCATTCGGTAAACTCAAATAATTCGAGCACTATGTCACCGACCATCATGAAAGTATGTATTATATAAATTTTTTCGTGGAGAAGTTTTTGTGCTGTTCCCGATGCCGATATAATATACACTTGTATGAAAATTCCTGCTGGGGTCAGCTAGTAACAATACATTCTTCTCCTGTTGGTCCAGGCTCCTTTGAAGAATAGACCAACTGCCGTTCTTCCAGGCAGACCGTAAGAGGTAACTGATTGGCTATACGTGTCACTACCATTGTGACCACTAGGTGGTAGAGTTCTGATAGGTCTCGCCGGGGTATTTAGCACCACCGCGTTATCTACTCCTGTCGCGATAACGTCAATGTTTGTCATTGTCGTGACCCAGTTTGAAGGGTAAGGTAGCCGGTAGATTTATGCACGTGGCATGGTCATCTTTGGTGTCTATAGGCGATAGTTTCTCGTTCTCTTTCCATTAAGAGAACCATCTGCTTGTTTGCTATTTTATAACAAAAAAACATATATAAATACTGAAATATATTTAATAAACACCTAAATCCAGAAATATAAACATCCATGCTTATCACACAAATGCATGTCCCTGTCGGGAATCAAACAAAAGCCCCATTAGTTCGTTTAACTACGCAACAGGCGCTAACCACTTGAGCAAATGGGCGGTCGAATATATTTAAAAGGGCAATGGGCCCACCTCTCGTTCCCACCACTGTAACTTCTGTAAACCAGAATCAACAGCGGCAACCGTCCTGATAACCTCTGAGTTGCGAGCTCAGGGTGCCCTGGGGAAAAGCTAAGCTGTCTTGGATCCCGCAACGAAATTAATCAGAAGTATATAGGAGGAGTAGGAAAATACATCCTGTTTCCCTCCCTTTTTAGCAGGAGACAGCAAAATGTTAAAAGCATAAAAATGCTACGACATGAGACTTTTACAATCAGGTTAAGCCTGATTGCTATTGCACTACGGTCGAATATATATGTATATATTATGTAAATACAACATTTATATTTCATCGCCTCTGTGGTCTAGTGATCCAGCGTTGGCATCGACCACATGAGGTCCCGGGTTCGATTCCCGGGTCGGGCATATAAGAAAAGTGTTTTTTCAGTTTTCTGAGAAACACAAAGTTGCCCGGGATTGGAAAGTGCCCGGTTGGCGATAGGCTTGCCACCTATCACATTTGTGGGACCAAGTATCTTCGGCTAATCGTGGGTGCACTTGATGTACCTCTGCCTAACCCTTCGGGGATATGGGCGTGAAGATAATTTATATTTAACTTCTTTGTTTACTTAAGAACGGATTTAGATTGGTGTTTGTATTATTGACTGTCCATCGCTACCACGCTGTTTCCACGTGCGTAGTCTAATGACATCATTCATGTCCCAGCTGGTTATCTAAGTAGCTTTAATCAAAGAGCAAATATGCAAGCACGTGCATCGGAAAGCAGCGTATACACAACGTAGTATATGAAACAGGATACACGTGTATGATAGCGTTTTTGTGTGATATAATAATGAACATTTGTACATAATTAGTATAGAAACACAATATTGTGTTAAATATAATTAAATATAATTAAACGAGCAAACAACTGTCTCGTGGTCTAGAGGATATCCCATTCGGCTCAGATCATGAGGTTCCGGGTTCAATCCCGGTTCGGGCAAAAGAGTTATTGAGTTTTATTGTATAATCATAATTAATTATTGCTTTAACGTAGGTAAATCAGGATGTTACCATATAAAATATAATGAGTGCACTACATTCTGCCTATAAGGCGTTCATACTAATTATTACTATTAAGCAATCTTAAAAATTCTCATTTTAAATTATTATTTAAGTTTTTTTTTTATATCATAAGATAGCAAACAAGCAGATTGGTCTCCTGATGGAAAGAGTCAACCATCGCCTATAGACACCAAAGATGTTAATGGTGCGTTGCTATCTTGTGGCGAGGTCTAATGCCACATGCATAAGTTTACCGGCTACCTTACCCTCCAAACCGGAACACGACAGTGACAAACACTGACGCTATTGCGACAGGAATAGGTAAGGCGGTGGTACGAGACAATGCAGAACTCTACCACCTAGTAGCCACGATGGTAGTGACTCGATAGCCAATCGGTCGCCTTTTACGACCTGCCTGGCAGGTCGGCAGTTGGCCTATTCTACAGAGGAGGCCGGGATCAACACGGCGAGTAAGTATGTGCAAAAACATAAAATTTACTTTATAAATTGTCAGTGTCGTAATAACTTTTAATTAAATTAAATGTCAAATTTCTAAAGATACTATACACTTTTACACGTCATAATAATTATTAATAACAAAATTTCTGATTTGTATATATAATTATTACAGATTAATTACATACCTACACAATTTAAACATTATAAAACTAGTTAACCACATAATAAGTAGCAATATTATTAATTATAATTAGTTGGTTACTTTTAATAAAATGTAAACCGTTATTTTTAATAATATTTAATTTATAATAATTTAAAGAAATTAAATTTATAATAAATTTCAGTACAAGGATTACAATAATTTAAACTTATCAGATAAATAATTACTAATGTCGTAGTATACTATTATATAATATATAAAATTTTTTATTTCATTTTTAAATGAGTTCATACTTTCCATTTGTTTATTTATTTTTTTGTATTTTGTTATATATTTTTGTTGCCATTTCTCATATATTTTTCCCAAATAAATCTGTATTGTGTGGCAGAATTATTTAATTATCGTGGCAACGATTGCTCTTTAGTTTTTAAAAGAAAGATACTTCGGTATTTCTAATGTTAGTTTTCAAGGAAGGCTGGTCCTCGACTCAAAAAATCGGCCAAGTGCGTGTGTTAAATTCCACACACCGAGTGTTAAATTCCACATAAATTTGTATTTTTTGTGATGTAACTACTATGCGTTCCAAATAAGAATAGGATCGCGCTTGTTATAGTTATGTCAACAAATATATATTTGTTCAAAAATATTGCTGATTTATTGAAGAACAAATAAAGTTTTAATAATATTACTTACTACAATAAAAAATTAGGAAAAAACATCAGTCTAGCTGTTCATCTATATTTATAAAAAAGTCGTGTTAGTAAGACCACTTATAAGTCAAAAATGACGGGGCCAATTTTATTGTTATTTTTGTGGGTTTGGGTTGTCTTTGTCGAGAATAGGCTAAAAATATTAAAATATAATATTCATCAATAAAAAAACAGTAAAATATAGCAGTCTAGCCGTTTATCTATAGTATATGTAAATATAAAAGTCGTGTTAGTTATTTTACACCTTATTTTAATACATGGTAACATTGTCTGATAGGAATCTATTTAAAAAATATACCAATTAGAATGAAAATATTTTATTTAAGTATTACTCATCACTTATGAAGTTTTTGCAAAATGCGGCGCAACGTGTCATCTTAACATGACCTGATAGTACGTAGGTACTTACGTATAACTTATAACATGTTATACGTTAATATAGTGAATTAACCTATAGTAAAAAAAACCTAAACTAAAAATAAAATAGACACCAGAGATGTTAATGGTGCATTTAGCATTGCTATTCTTGTTGGGCTGGAATGTCACGTGCATCAGTTTTTTTTTTTTTATATCATAAGATAGCAAACAAGCAGATGGGTCTCCTGATGGAAAGAGTCAACCATCGCCTATAGACACCAAAGATGTTAATGGTGCGTTGCTATCTTGTGGCGAGGTCTAATGCCACATGCATAAGTTTACCGGCTACCTTACCCTCCAAATCGGAACACGACAGCGACAAGCACTGACGCTATTGCGGCAGGAATAGGTAAGGCGGTGGTACCAGACCCGGGCGAGACAATGCTGAACTCTACCACCTAGTAGCCACGATGGTAGTGACTCGATAGCCAATCGGTCGCCTTTTACGGCCTGCCTGGCAGAACGGCAGTTGGCCTATTCTTCAAAGGAGGCCGGGAACAACACGGCGGAAAATCAGTTATCAGTTACGGTGGATCACGACAGCAAAAAGTACCGTACGCAGGAATTATTGTGGGAGGAATAGACAAGGCGATCGTACCAAAACGCAGTTTAGACGTTGCAGAAATCTACCAACTGGTTAGTAGTCACGATGTCAGTGTACGTATTAGCCTACTCTCGTCTTTTACGAGATGCCTAGTAGTAAGACAGTTGATGTGTTCTTCAAAAAGGGGCCTGGCTCAACACGGGATATGTTATGTTCATATTCAATCGGCATGTGACTCAGATTTATTCGAAATCAGTATCAGGATGTGTGAAGTTGTACTTCCCATAACTATAATGTGAATGTATGATATTTCCATGTCATCGCACTGTGAAATCAATTACTGCAGATATTGTGATAGTATGTTTGCTAATATAACGCGTAAAAAAGTTTTATGTTTGTTGTTTTTATTTATTTTTTATATCATAAGATAGCAAACAGGCAGATGGGTCTCCTGGTGGAAAGAGTCAACCATAGCCTATGTTGTCGCGATGGTAGTGGCTCGCATAGCCAATCAGTCGTCTTTTACGACCTGCCTGGCAGAACAACAGTTGGCCTATTCTTCAAAAGAGCCCAGACCAACACGGGTTTGTATGTTTGTCCAAGAAATTCTCTCGAACTAAAAGCCATCTCGAGATAATTCTTTTGGTTTAAATCAGGTATATTTCAAATTAGGGCATAGTTTAAGTTTCATGAAAATCCGTTCAATATTTTTTAAGATATGGGAGTTGATAGATTTTTGAAGTCGGTTTCATTTTTTTAATTATATTTATTTTATTCTTGATAGTAAGAAATAATTACCGCCTATAGACGGCGAAAATCTTAATAATTTACAAATAATATTCCTCGTACATGACTCAAAATACTTAATATTTACTAGTAATAGCAATCATATATTTTTTTAAATAACAATAAGCTAAGAAAACAAGGAAAATCTTGTCCTGTTAGAACGACATAATAACAGAAAACATCAGCTATAGAAAGACTCTATTGATGTGGCTTAACTTTTTGGCCGCGTTTCTGATCCGGTAGTAACAAAAAAATATCTACTCATCATCATGCCTGCAAAAAAATTGAGATTGAGAGAGATTGTGAATTTGTCGAACTATTCTCGAATGCTACACTGATCACCAGCAAATAATAATAGAATAGCTTTGTAGAGCGTCGCTTCTGTAACGTAAAATGCGACGTTAAGACGGTTTATTAGTTGAGTTCGATAGAATTGATCGAGTCGAGTAGTTTTTAATAAAGCTATATTACTGACTAATGGTGATTAATATAACGCATAGCGTTAAATTATAGCTCGCTATGTATACTTCACGTATAGCGTACGCTATTTAGATTCACATTCGGCGCTATAACATAACGCTTCGCTATATACCTAGCGGCTAGCGTAGGCCATAGTTATAACATTATAGTCGTAACATACCAAGTTACGAACTACGCGATCTAACGAGTAACGTGCTAGACCGTAGACGCTAGACGTTATAACACAGTTTATAGCATTATAACGCTCAGTCATTGCTCGCTGTACGACGTTGAGATGAGTCACGCGCTATCTTGGCCGGCTCGCGCGATCAGTGTTCAGTTAGTTACACGTAATAATATAGTCTATTACGTAGCGCGCTAGTAAGATATAGTTTATAGTCTGTAACGCGCTATCATAAAATATTTGAACAGTACTATTACTGACCATGATAGCCTTAATTTTTTTTTTTTTGCAGGTGATGATGCGAAACATGAGGCAGTTTATGTCCGGTATGAAAAACTATCTAGTGAAGAATGGTGAAAGAGAATTCGAAAAAGAAGTGGAGAAAGAAAGGCTCAAGGTAATGTGTATTTAAAAAAACCCACTAAGGGTTCCCTATCATACCATCATTGCAAAAAAATACGAAAAAACACATTTATTGTATAGGACTCCCCTTAATATTTACATTTTTTTTATTTTTAATGTTTGCTGTTAGAGCGGCAACGGAAATACATAATTTGTAAAAATTTCAGCTTTCTAGCTATCACGGTTTATGAGATACAGCCTGGTGATAGACAGCGGAGGAGTAGTAATAGGGTTCTGTTTTACTTTTTAGGTACAGAACCCTAATAAAAAATATCGTTAGTCGATAGTGCGAACCATGTGAGAACGTACACTAAAGATTTATTTATTTATTTATTTGTACAGTTGCATTACATAATATTTTTCACATTACGACATTAGACGTTTTACATATCTAATATTATGTACCTTGTCAGGTACCTTGTACGTTTTACATATCTAATATTATGTACCTTATACATTGTCAGCAACTGGAATGGCAATGGGGTAGCAACTTTTTAGAGTGATTTGTCTTCTAAATATTCTTTGACAGAGTAATTGGCTCTTCAAACAGGAGAGAGATTAGACCGCCCCGTTAGTCTAGTGCTTAGCGACTTTGACTACGCATTCAAGGGTGCTCAGGTTCGATTCCCGACAGGGGCAGGCATTTGTGTGATGAGCATAAATGTTTTTATTTGTGGGTTTCGGTGTTTATTAATTATATTCCAGTATTTAAATATATATTTCTATATATTAGTATCGTTGACTAACACCCATAACACAAACAAATAATTTGCTTACTTTGGGGTTAGATTAATTCGTGTAATTATACGAACAATTTTTTCCAGTGATATTTATTCTATTTATTTATTAAAAATATTAATTTAACCCTTCGGGCGGGCCTGTGTATATGATCCTGAAGACATTAGCGTGCTAAAACCTTTTGAAGTACCGCCAATCGCGCGATAAGGCCCACGCAGTCAAAATGTTTGCGACGATAGCCGATAATAGCGGGTCACATCTGGTATCGTGTCATTGTACGAAGCTTTGTGACGGTAGACGTAAGTGCGGCCCCAGCATAAGACTAATCCATAAATTTGTTTATTTTCAGTTAAAATCAACGGAGTTTTTGAACCTGGACGCCATATTAGAAGGAGTGATGCATCGGCTAGTAGTGAGGCCGTTGAGGTCGAAGCTGTATTCGCTGCTCGCTTCGTGGCATTCGGACGATGTGCGGCAATTACACGCTGCGATTGAAAAGGCACAACATTCAACGCCTTTACAGTTAGGAATAAAGGTATTTGCATTACACAGTAAAGCTTCGATAATTTAAACCTCGATATCGTAAAAACCTTTATAATTTTAAAAAATAATCTGTTCCCTTTCCCCTTGGAGTCCACAACCTCCATTACTTAAAATACACACCAATATTACTTTTATTAATAGTTTTAGTTTTGGCCCTCACTAATATAAAAAAATGTTTTGAAGACCTCTATAATTTAAATTAGAGTAAAATAATAAGCGAAAAAGAATACGAGTTTCATCAAGGTCGCTCTATCGGTGATCTTCTGGTCTACCTTATTCATGTTGGGCTGCAGCTTTCGAGAGCAAAGGGTTAATTTTTTAATGAACCTCGAATTTTCTCATTTTAATCGAGCTGCCAACTTGGGTTTGCTAATGAGTAATTTAAAAGAAAGTGCAAAACAAAAGGTTGGTCAATTTATTGCTTGCACGTGTTCAAAACTAGTGAAAATGTACAAGAAATGCTTTTTGTTTACGTTAATAGTTTAACTAAACTGTTAAAATAAACAACGTCTATCTATTGTTTCTCTGGAATCCCTTAAAGCTCAATCTGAATCACTTGAATGAACTATTATAGTAAAAATAGAGACTAACTTCTATAACTTAAAATATTTTATGTTTCCCTTAGGCTTTAACTTATGAAGGTTCTACTGTACATGTACCTATACTAGCTACATCGTGCAACCAGCTGCATTATAAAAGTTTTTGGTGAATCCCGCGAGACCGCCTAATTTTTCCGAAATAAAAAGTAGCCTTTGTACTACTCCAGGTCATCATCTACCTGTGTGCCAAATTTCATTCAAATCCGTTCAGTAGTTTTTGCGTGACAAATATCCATCCATCCAAACATCTAAATTTTCGCATTTATAATAATATTAATTTACTAGCTGTTGCCTGCGACTTCGTCCGCGCGGACTTCGTTTACTCCGCATTGCTCCTCCCCCGTAGGTGCTAGCATGATAATATGTAGCCTTTATGTTGACCCGACCTGTTAGTAATATTCATGCAAAATTTGAAGTAAATCCATGCAGTACTTTTTGAGTTTACCCCGGACATAGATACAGACAAACAGACAAACAGACATACAAACAAACAGACAAACAGACAAAAATTCTAAAAACTATATTTTTGGCTTCGATATCGATTATAGATCACGCCCCAAGTATTTTAAAAAAAAAAATTCAATGTACAATTTTGACTTTCCTACGATTTTATTATATGATAGATAACACACCTACATGGCGTCGTTGATACCGCAATACCGCGGAAGTACAAAAGTATTACATTTATTTGTATTATGATGTATTTTTTAGCTTAATATTGATTGGATTCAATTAGGTATTATTATATAAACTCACTAATACACTTTTCTAAATAGCTAAAAGGAGAGTGATGAGATCGGCCTAAATGGACTACAAGAATATAGCGTCAGCCGAAATTATTAAATTAATTTTATTCACAATAAGTCAATATTAGAATTCACCGGACACTTTTTAATAGCAAATTAATTTTAAAAGGATTTTAGTCGGAAAGTCATGAAACCAATCAAACTTGTACGCTTTTTCTTATTTCTAATTCAAGCAAAGATTTTTCTAATCTGCCATAAAGTTAACACTTTCTTTTATTTCTGACCAACCAAACAAATTATAAATGTTGGATAGATAAGACGCAAAATTTTAAAACAACTATTGTATAAAATGCAACAAAATGAAAATATTTATTATTATAATCGAAATCTACAACATACAAGGCCGTATAAATAAGTATTCTTAGTATCATCCGAAAGAAACAAAAAAAACAACAAGTGTCATTTATTTATGCTGTGAGCGAGTAATAAACATTTTATGTATACAAAATTTTATCGTTTTTCAACATTTAAGTGGTTAAAATCAAATAATCTTCATGATAAGTAATACAAAAATCAATTATATTTGTGTTGACGCGATATATTGCAATGTGAGTGGCTTAAAATGGAATGTCACAATTGTAAAATCAAGTAATATCAATCATTGAAGGAGTTTCGTGAATTTTAGTATTATAAAAAGTGTCCGTGATACAATTTACATTTCAGAAGAAATTAATAATGTATTACAATACCGTAAACAGATATCATCGTGTGTTGTATTTTAGGCCAAATTTGTATGGGGTCTCATCAATCTCCTTTAAGACACGTATTTGATTAGTATTGGAGAAGATTTACAACCTAGCTTTAATATGAATAGGTGGTCGTAAAAGTATAGTGGTATACAGTTTACATATACTTAATATACATAATATATATTATGTATATTAAGTATATGTATTATGTATATTAAGGTACTCTGAATAATATTCTGGTAAATCATGTATATAAATATTATAAATGCAAAAGTTTGGATATTTGGATGGATGTTTGTTACTCAATCACTCAAAAACTGTTAAACGGATATAATAAATAAGTATTATTACATCTCTTTTGAAGAATATACCATCACCCTTCTTTACAAGCAGTAGTTTTTTTTGCCCATGGAATCCGCAATACCAGATGTCATGCAGTTCCTGCTGGTCAACGATTCAAACCGCTCTACGCTAAATGCGAGGAAGAAGCTGATACTGAGGAGCTCCGACCCAGAGATGAGAACATTACTCCATGTGTGACCGATTTGTACCTTATAAAGTTGAAGGCGATTGGCCGGCAAAGTTAGTTATGGCCGGCATGCTAGCCGGTAAACTTATGCATGTTGAATTTCAAACGGCAACAGAAGACACACTATTAACAGCTTTGATGTCTATAGGCGATGGTTTTCTTTTTTCACCAGGAGAGCTACTTGCTGGTTTGATTTCGCAGAATATAAAAAAAAAAACAAATGAAATAATTTTTAACAATTCTTTGAATTTTGATTTACGATTGTTTAATTTTTGTTGGTATACTGTTTGTTTTATACATTTATTTACATTGTAGGAATCAACAAAAGTTCCGTCGCCGGCAGTTTTGTCAGTGATTTCAAAACATTTCTTGAAAATGCAAGAAGCCGATTCACCGTTGGACAAACTGGAGAATCTGCTGGCTGCTATATCAGTCATGTTTAACGCAGTAAGTCTTGGTTTAGATAGTTTAATTGTTTATTAAAGTAATAGTATCATCACACCCTTTCCCTTGTAGGTAGAGTAAAACGAACGTCAGTAGCCATTTCGGTTCACCATGATTCATCGGTTCATCAGTTGCTGTAATGGTAATCCCCATCGCCGCATTTTACCGACTAGCGTTATGATAACCACTCATTTCTAGTGATAACGGGACCGACGGCTTCACGTGCTCATTCCAGGCACGGGAGCATTAACTTTTTTTCGAAATCGCTGTTACAGTTGACCTTATGGGTCGTCACTGCGTCACCGGACTTTTGGGGCGAGCAGAGTCAATTAACATATTATTATTAGTCGTAGATGTATTACTGAGAAAAAGTAGGATGCTTAATTAAGCCAGCGAGTGAAGTGAAGTTTTCTGACTACAGGAAAAATCCTGCTTGTGTATGTATGTATTTATAAATATTGGTTGGACGATAGCGCTGGTATCGTTAGTAGGAAGGAACGTTGTGAATTTTGATAATGTCTAAGAAATATTAATTTGGAAAATCCAAAAGTGCACAATTCATAATATTCATTTAATCGTATAAAAAACATTCGCGCTAAATGAATCACGTTCAAGTTTTGCGTATTCATGCTAGATGGCTGCAAGTGAAATAAAAGAAAATAAATAATAATATGTAAAAAATAATCATAATATGAACAATCTGCACATGCGCATTGGGTAGAAAAAATGTCCCTTAAGTTTATTCTGAAAATTGAAGAATAAATTACTAGTAATTAAATGGTACAGAGCTAGACAGCCATTGGACATACGAAATATACGAGTCTATGAAAAGAAAAGTTTGAATAATAGTTTTTTTTTTCAAAATATCGTGCTTCTGTGCTACACAATTTTTTACTGCCTGACGGGATTTTTTAAAATTTTTTTATGATTTATTTTAGTTCCTGTTTTTTTTATTAATTAATTTTGTAAAAATTGCAAAATTAATCTCCATTAAATTATCAAAAATGTGTACTTAATTCCCATAAAGTAGATTCTGTGCTCTAGAAAAAGAATAAATAGCGATTGAAATAGTTGCGAAAAAGGAGACAAAAAAAATTTTAATCGAAAAGCACTCTCTAACAAGCGGATGGTTATCCATAACCATAAAATCTAGAACATCATCATCATCATTGTCATATCTTCACGCCAGATCCCTTACGCGGTTGGCAAAGAGACCAGAGTGCCATACATCACGATCCTTGCAGGCTTGTCTCGCTTCCTCCTCATTCGTTACTCTCTTGTTACAAACACTCCGGTTGCGGAGACTCTTGACACCACCTTCGCGTGATACTCGATCAATAGGCTAATATAGGCTAACCTTTTCAAAAGGTAACCCCTAAGGAGCTGAAATAGGGGATGAAAGTTTGTATGAAAAATTATATCGACTACTTGTTAATCTTCTCGAACGAGCGTTAATCTTCTTCGACGAAGCTGCGCGAGTCGAAGTATTATACAGGATTACTTTTACCGGTCCGGCCAAATTGTAAAATTAGGAACTAAATATTGAATTTAAATTGCGTTTTAATTATAATTGTATAATTTTTACAAAATAATATAAAAAATATTCGTTTAAAAATATCCCACTAAATTCATGAATTAGATGCACAGAGTCGTGTGAATGAACTTTGTAATGCTGGCAGTATTTTATTTTAAATTTACTTATAATTACGATAGTTATTAATATGTAATCTGTCGCTCTAAGTATATTTTTCCCGATCACTTTTAATTTGGTTGAAGGCAATACAATATTTTAGTCCGAATATTGAGTAATTGATAAAATATCCATGCGTTTTGTTTTTTGTGACAAAAAAAAAATAAAATTTTGAATTTCTTAAATTATATTTTTTATTATTATATAAATCGAACGTATTATCGATTCTAAGCAGCCTCTGAAAATTTAAAGGGACCGTTAAAAGTAACACTATAATAAAGGTATTGTTGAAAAAAATAGTACGACATAGTATAGTGCAACATGTCACTCGAATTTGTTTTCGTATTGCAACAGATCCGCGGCGAGCGCGCGCTCGGCGCAGACGACCTGCTGCCGGTGCTGGCGTGGACGCTGGCGCGCTGCCGGCTCGTGTGCGCCGAGCTGGAGGCCGAGCTCATGGCGGGGCTGCTGCCCGCCGCGCTGCTGGCGGGAGAGGGAGGGTACTATCTCACCGCGCTCTTCTCCGCCGCCGCCGTGCTCAAGCGACTGGCGCCGCCGCCCGGCCCCGCCAGCGCTCCGGTGAGTAATAGTGACCGCTCATAATCATTATCTGGAGAGGGAGAGTACTATCTCACTGTACTCATCTTCTTCTCCGCTACTGCCACGCTTTTACAAGATGTGCGTAAAATCCACTCTATCATACGCTTGCGTAGCGTTTGCCCATCTCCCTCGTCCGGACCTGCATCCGTTGCAAGTAGTACAAAACAAATTCATGCGTTTTGCTACGGACGCACCGTGGTATATGCGCAATGTAGACCTACATAAAGATTTTGAATTG
This sequence comes from Apodemia mormo, assembly GCA_036924255.1. Lineage (NCBI taxonomy): Eukaryota > Metazoa > Arthropoda > Insecta > Lepidoptera > Riodinidae > Apodemia > Apodemia mormo. Next base: position 25,214,941 of record JAUPFN010000016.1, read on the forward strand.
CGGAGCTTAGCGAAGCATTTCAAAGAAATCTCTAAAAGATACTTTGATCGTACCATTTCGCACCCGAACCCACTGGTGGTAGCCGCACCAGTCTACATCTCAAATCCTAATCCCGATCCCAAATTACGTAGGCCCGGCCACGTTCTCACCGATTCTTATGACCCGATAACTCTGGCTAACGGTACACATGAAAACACAACACACCTACATACGCGACACCGTCGCCGTCGGCGGCGACGAGGACCCCTGTTTTGCCCATCGGCAAACCGAGCTCAAGGGCAAGGATCAGCCGACGGACAAAACCATGCCACTAGCCTTCTTATCGCAAATCACGACCCCACCCTAAGCCGAGGTTCGGTCGCGCAGGAGACACCCTTAGGGCGGAGGGCGTACAGCCCCACACCTTTAAATTTTGACTGAGCACTCTGCTCGCCCCCGCGACCGAAGAAGCTGTGACGGCCCATAAGGCCAGCAGTAATTCATACAGTCCGAAAAAAGACTCCTGGTTACACCATCGTTCTGTATCATTTTTGATCGGATACCGTCTAACAGTGGTGCTTAAAGGTCTCCGAAATTGTCGTATTTATTTGAAGAGACTTATGATCGTGATGAAAACAAGTAAGTCCACCCGAGATATATAGCAATTGGTCTGCTCTGTCTACCATGTTAGAGAAATATGTATATTAAATCGTGACATTTATACAATTTTAATAACTACATTAATTTTATTACCCTTTAACCCGACTTATCATACATATCTGCTTAATTATAAATATATCTGACGTGAGGTTATTTAATCGTGATTGTGTCAACATAAAGGCATTTTTTTCTTTTTGTATTAAATATAATTTTGCTGAAATACGAATATATTCGTAATAACAACTGGTGCATCGAGATTTTTTATTTAATTTAAACAAAAACGCAATATCCTCGCATTACTTTGTTGGCTATTGACCTCACTGCACCTGAAGCTTTAGACCGAATTATCGAAACAGATAGCCATATATTATTTCAACCACATTGTCGTTTTTCAAATTAACAAATGAAACGGTTAGATAATCATATCGTAACAAATGAGCAATAATAAAATGCGACGATAGGGATTCCAATCATTTTGCAAAAAAACCAGGCGAGACGTTTCAGAATTCTATTTGGTGGCTAGTTTTCATTGAAAAGTTAACGCGTGAACTTGTTTAAATCAAATTTTTTTCTTTACCTATTTGCGCTATCAGTTACAACAATACAGAGCCTTGCTACTTTGAGCATAATTTTATCATATCATTCTATCAACAATATCTATTTGCGTTGGTTATCATAACTATACCCGGTTTTTGAAAACAGAATGCCGAGAGAGTTACAAATTACTGACGTATGTGTAAATTAACTTTTCTATCCTTGAACTTGATTTATCATTGATATCAACGCAATATATAAATATGTCTTACACTAGAATATGTCATATTCAATCGTAAATTTGCTTAAGATAAACGTGTTTTTCTTTTATATTGAATATAATTCTGCTGAAATATGAATATAATAATAACGGGTGCAGCGGGATTTGTTGGATCTCGTTTAGCCGACACTCTTTTACAAAAACATTCTAAAGTGCCCGTTGCTAAGCTTTTACTTTTGGATGTGATTCAACCACAAAAACGCAATGATCCTCGAGTTACAACATTAGCAATTGACCTCACTGCACCTGGTGATTTGGACCGAATTATCGACCCAGATAGCCATATATTATTTCACTTAGCGGCTATAGTTAGTGGACATGCTGAGGCGGATTTCGATATGGGTCTTAAAGTGAACTTTGATGCAACGCGGGCGCTTCTAGAAGTAATACGTCGAAAGGCTCCTAATCTTCGTTTTGTATTTACCAGCACTGTTGGCGTGTTCGGTGGAACTCTTCCAGATGTGATCGATGATTTCACTGCAGTTACACCTCAAAATTCATATGGCACTCAGAAAGCTATGTGTGAATTGCTCATCAATGATTATGCTCGAAAGGGATACCTTGATGGAAGAATCGTGAGATTACCTACAGTCAGTGTACGAGCCGGTGCCGCCAATAAAGCTGTGACTTCGTTTGCAAGTGGAATAGTGCGAGAGCCCCTTAATGGTGAAGTTTGTGTGTGCCCAGTAGATCCAAGCCAGGAATTATGGTTGACGAGTCCTAATACCGTCGTGGCGAACATTATTCACGCTTCTGTTCTGCCAACCTCTTCGTTTGGTGTTTGGCGTGTTGTGAATCTGCCTGGTTTTCGTCTTTCTGTGGATAAAATGCTTCAAGCTTTACGTCAAGTTGCTGGAGATAACGTGGCTAAGCTAGTACGCTTTGAACGTGATGAATTGATAGCGCGTATGGTAGCTAGCTTCCCCACCAATTTCGACAATAAACGTGCTCTTGACCTGGGCTTCTCCGTTGATACAGATTTCGTTGAGGTTATCAAAAATTATATTCGAGATGATTTAAAACGCTGACAGAATCTTGTGTTGTTGTTTATTCTGTTTTTATCACTTATCGCGTTGTAATTACTCAAATAATGTAAATATTATGTAATGTTTTTACAATATAAATGTAATTGTATTGTTATTTTTATTTATTATTTTTATATTTTATCTTATACACTTTTAATTTTAGTGTATGGGCTGTTTTTTTTTTATAATTTTAACGCATCTAGTATGTTATAATTAACTAGCTGTTGCCCGCGACTTCGTCCGCGCGGAGATCGTTTACTCCGCACAGCTCTATCCCCGTAGGTGATATCGTGATAATATGTAGACTATATATTGACCCGACCTATTAGTAATATTCATGCAAAAGTTGAAGTAAATCCATGCAGTACTTTTTAAGTTTACCCGGGACATACATTGATTTTCCTACGATTTTATTATATGTATATAGATTAAAAATAAATAAGGATATATTACCATTACATTTCCTTTCGAGGTAGGCACAGTGACCCGGAAGTCATCATTACGAATCTCTGATTTTATGTCTAATGAAAACATGTTGCACCGATGTCGTTTTGAAATATAAGTATGAATTTACATTTATTTTTAGTTGAATTACTTTAACATCATATCATATTAACAACAATAAATATTTGCTTTGGCCACGATAATGACACTCGGTTTTTGAACAAACAGAATGTCGAGTTAGGGTTAAAAGTAGGTACTGACGCTTTTGTGACTTTTTTTATCATAGAATAGCAAATAAGCAGATACCTCTCCTGATGGATAGATCGCCTGTAGACACCAAACATGTTAATAGGGTGTTGTCATCCGTATGGCGAATCGAAATGCCACATTTAATAGTTTGTAAGGGAGTTCTTACCCTCCAATGCAAACACAACCATGAGCTTGTCACGGTCGTGTTTTGTCAAATCGACGAGCGCGACGTTAAAAAACTGATCTTATCAATAACCAGTAAAATTATTTGTACCTGACCGTGGGATGGGTATTCTATCTGTATCAATCAAAAGAAACCGGGTGAATGCTGACAAAATCGAGTCGAAACGCCGATTTCAGCTGCTGTGCAGCGGGTGACCTTCTATCGGTGCAGAAACCATTTTCTCCACTGTTTCGAAAATGCAGCATTGGTTTTTCTTACACAGAAATTGATGATCTTTTAGATGAGCTCTGGTTTTTTCGGTAGGCAGATCGTACTAGATACCTAGGTATGAGGCGTCACTGCTGCTACTGCCACTGTTAAGGCCAGTAATGACGATATGTGGCACTTCATTTTAGTATAGTCCTACGCCTGCTCTATGTCGAGGAACAAACGAAATTCGGTAGTCTTATTGTACTAGAAGTCGGTAAATTTTTTAAATGATTTTATTAGCGCCACCAGGTTTTTCGCATTACAGCATAGCCATTTCGTATTCCCCATTAATGACGCATCTTATTATGTATGTATATACCATCCGGTAATCTTATGGGACTAGGTTTTGTGTCGTGGGCTCTTAGACCATACGCTCTCGTAATCATTAACACTACACACTATACACACACATGATTCGTCGCTAATCTCTGTTGATGTTATGACGATGATATTCTGAATATTTACGAACGAAGTGATTTTATTGATTGTGGTATTTTACAAACCAAATGAAGAGGCGTAGCATATTATGCGATTTATGGTAATGCATATCATGTGATATTTCGTATGCTATTTATGAAATATTTCATGCCTACTAGTCAATCATATCCTTTTTACGTACTCTCTACTAGAAAGGCTTGGTCTATTCTACAAAAGAAATTGTTATCTTTTTATTATAGATTGAATATGACTTTTTTGTTGCGAGTAGTTAATCGTTCTGCATTAAGAGGTAAAAAATAGGCCACTATAATAGGTTTTGATGTAGTGTTAAGTGATAGTTGTTGGGTTAATGGTGACTGATACCACTGTGGATATTATGTGTCCGCTACCGAAATTTAATAAAGTGCGGTGTCTATGTATGTGTGAGCCTGGTTTGAACCATGCTATTATTTTGGTGGAGTGGAGGGTACTTTGGTAGTTTGCAAAAAAGTAGCTCCTGGTCAAAAATCCATGACACTTTGGCCGAGCACAGTTCATAATTCGCAAGATGAACATCTTACAACGCGATAGGCGCGCCCAAAACACAGCATACAATTAATAAACTCAACTAAAATGAGAGGTTCACACTTGTTAAGTCGGTGAGCCAGTAAGCAGAGAATGTGGTAGGAGCCCTACTCGCTTGGTAAAAATAGAACTAAATGAATAGGCTCGACTAAATTAAGCACTAATTTGCTGGAATAAGGTTTTGGTGTTCAGACACCTTTAGTATTTTTATAGATAGATAGATAGCAAATAAGCAGATTGCTTTTTTGATGGAAAGTATGTAGAGATGTGGCATCACTCTGCATCTTTTATCGGCTCTATCATGGGGAATGTTCCAAGGAACTGTTTGGATTAATTCCTGTCGCCGAATTTCACCATCGGACGCCGTGACAGAATTCGAAGTTCCATCCTTAGCATCTGTGCAATTCATCCAGCAATCCACAACTGTGCAATTCTCGAGGCATTTTTTGCCCCGCACCACTCCTTTGTGGAATCAGCTATCAGCAGAAATTTTTCCAAATGAATACGACTTAGGAATCTTCAAGAAAAGAGCTGACTCATTCTTAAAAGGCCGGCAACGCAATTACAAGACCTCTGGTGTAGTTGTTTATGGGCGGCGGTAATCACCATCAGGTGAGCCTCCTGTCCGTTTGCTCACTCTTCTATATAAAAAAAATTACTAAATATCTGGCTACTTGACTAAAATACTAGACTAGTCAGAACAAGGCTTTTTTTGCCATTATATTTTCCACACTTAGCCGCTTAAGCCTTTGTAAGAACCTAGCCATTCTAACTCGTTCCAGAAGCTTATAACACGACATGTTTTCACAAGCTTCTTTAGAGTTTTTGGGTTATCTAGGATATGTGCCCGTCGTTCGGCCACGCTCCTGCACTCAAGGAGAACGTGAGTGGTGGTTTTTTGTTCCTCTATTCAGCCGCGGCATAAAGGGCTGTCTATTATACCTATGTGAAATATATGTCGGTTTAGATGGCAATGTCCTGTTATGGTGCCCACAACTTTTCTTAAGTCATCTCTGTTGTGTTTCATTATGCGTTGTGTTAGGTGTTTCGAAAGGGTTGGCACAATTTCTTTTTCTTTGCTTACAGTCATTCATAGCAGGCACACAGCTCAGGCGTAAATTTAGCATTTAAAAAAGATTGTAGACACAACCACCCGAAAATCGGCCAAGTGCGAGTCGGCGTATTAGCTAGTTCTTAACCGATAAAGTGCTTTCCTGATATTTATATATGACACCCTGACCAAGATTTTGTTCACTATATCTATTTATTATTACATGTTTAACGTAGGCAAACCTGTGGGGCAAACATTAGTAAGTTAATAAATTTGTAAAATATTTTTTTTTTCGCTGACACAAATTACAAAAGTAAATAAGTGTTTCGGAACGCAGTGTGGGTCTGAAATTAAAAACATTAACTCATCAAAATCATATCTAAACCGCTAGCGAATCATATTTGACAAATAACCTACACTTTTTGGTAACTAATGATACCTCCGAGAAAATTCCGTTAAAACGCTATGGTCTCTATAGGGACCAACGTTAACTTCATCCAAAAAAGCAAATTTTCACTATTTACCAGTTTTAATACAATACTCTATGGTATTTTATCGTTTTCGAACGAAACACTGTATAGAATAACATCCAATTGGCATAATTTTTTCAAATACGCTCTTGGGGAAAAATAAAAGAACTTAGTTCGCCATTTTGATTCGTGCTGTGTGTTATGTGTTGGTTGCACTTTATGATACAGGTTAATTTAAAAGTGTTTTGGCGTATTAATCAACAAGTAAACTTTATTTATAATCAAGATTAGTTCAAGATCTAACAGTTTAAATAATAATTTTGTCAAAAAACCGTAAATATCAATTAATAAAAACATATATTTCGTTAATGACCAACTTAATGATATCAGCGCTTTGGGTATGATGGTACCTATTTTTATTTATATTCGTAAATTTTAGTGTTGATATCTATGATCTCAAAAAAATATATGATGTCAATGTGAAATACCCTAAACAATATTTAAAAAAAATTTAACATAGCTGTAAAATTAAAAAAGAAATAAATTATTTAAAAATAACGAAAAAATTAAGTATTAATTATGAAAAAAAAGATATTAATATTTATGTAAATAAATATTTTTGTACTATAATATATGTTGTTTATTTTTATTTCGTATGTATATGTTTACCAATTATATAAAAAAAAATATAAAAAGCATAGGTCATCGATTTATTTTTTGAATTAAAAATCCTCCACTAACAAGTAGTCATATTTTTCTCAAAGTGTCGTGTTACACCTGAATTATTTTGTAGCATAAGCCATTTAAATTAAACAATTCTAACACCAGTGTATTGCAGTGCTCAAGACCTCTTAAAAAATATAAGCTTTACAGTATCGGATTCAATCCAAACAACTCATAAACCATTTTTGTGACCACGGTCCACCGGAACGGACTCGAAACGCGTGCGCGTAACGGTCCGTGTGTTTTTAGAAAAAAATACGAAAATGGCAGGTGGTGTAAGCGGTTATAAGACCCTGGCCGCCCAGTTACACTGATAGTAGGTTCTCATTTACTCTGATATAAATAGAGTGCGCGTTTTTAGTGTTGACAGCGTGTTAACAACGGTGTGTATGTTTAGTGGCGGCGCGGGTCGGAGGAGGCGGCGCGGGGGTGGGGGTGCGGCGCAGGCGGGGTGGCGGTGGTGCGCGTGGCGCTGCCGGACGAGTGCCGCGGCTCCATCCGGCGCGTGGCGCTGCCGTGCCGGCCCGGCGCGCGCGCGCGCGACCTGTGCCGCGCGCTCGCGCACGCCGCCGCCATCACCAACCCGCAGGACTACGCGCTCTTCGCGCTGCACGATGGACAAGGTACCCGCGCCACATATACTGCCACAGAATACTGGAAACTAACAGAAGTCAATCTACGTACAAGTAATATTCGAGCAACGCACACATAGACACCTCTCACGGACGCGATATCTCGGACTGGTTCGAAACAAACTCTCCAGATCCATGGTGTCTATGTGTGCGTTGCTCGAATATTATTTGTATGGAACATTGACTTCTGTTAGTCTTCAGTATTCTGTCATACTGCTCTTAGTGTTCATTTACTTATTTTGTCCCACTCGATGATATCGATCGATACAAATATTCAAGTTATTAATCTGTAACTTATCTTTACATGTAATAAAATCGTAGGAAAGTGAAAACTGTACATTGAATATTTTTTAAAAGAATACTTGGGGCGTGATCTTTATTAATTACTAGCTGTTGCCCACGACTTCGTCTGCGCGGACTTTGTTTACTCCGCACAGCTCCTCCCCCGTAGGTGATAACTTGATAATATGTAGCCTATATGTTGACCCGACCTATAAGTAATATTCATGCAAAATTTGAAGTAAATCCATGCAGAACTTTTTGAGTTTACCCCGGACATACATACAGACAAACAGACAAAAATTCTAAAAACTATATTTTTGGCTTCTATATCGATTTAGGCATTAGGCAGTGTTTGGGTTCGTTGAAAGGTCATATGACCTTAAATAGGACAACCATTGATTATGGAATTGAGTTTTTTTGTATTAAGAGTTACTGTATTTTTTATCATTTGTTACAGAAACAATGTTGAATGAAAACGACTGTCCACAAGAAGTGATGTCAGAGAAAAGCGGTCAAAATTTCATTCTCGCCTACAAGAGAATAGATGCCAAAATCGCGTGGCCGCAACAAGCCTTGCTTTCGTATCCATAATATACCTCATATTTTAATGAAGTGGCATATTAAAAAGGAATCGAAGATGAAAAAAACTTTTTTAACAATGTCAATCCTGCGTGTGCCGCAGTAAATATCAAACATGAGATATTTTTAATCTATATTTTTGTCATCGAAACAATAAAAAAGTGATATTTTCTATTATAATCCATTGTATATGCTACCAATATTGAGGCAGTATTTTCAAAGCTTTGCTCGCGTTTGTTAGATGCGTCTTGTGTAGCTTTTTTACGGTAATTTCTATGATACTCGAACTGAAAATATTTAGATCTACGTGAACTCATATTTGTACATTTGTATAACGTTTTAATAATTTTAGTTTAATTTTAAATCTACCTTCAAAAGGTAGCCTTTTCGTGTGTACTGTTTTATTGTGTTCCTAAATTACGAAAAGTACCATGAAACAATTCACCAAATTGTTGTTTTTAATTTTAAAACTAAGTATATGGAAAAGTTTTTCTAGTTTATTTCATATAAAATATTTAACCCTTTAACACTAACTTTTTTATTGAACTGTGATGTAATTTGTATTAGTAAATTAAGATTTTGTATTAATTTTGTATATTCGTAGAGTTTTTCTTTATATAATTTATTTTTAGGTTAGGAGAATATGACATGTGTCATTGAACTGGTGAATAAATTTTGGCGATACTTAAAAGGGGAAACTTGTATGCTTTTTAAATTTTGTTGTAAATTTTTTGATGTAAAATACTTTATCAAAAATAACGATCAATTTTAATATTAAAATAACAATAAATTTATTTTACAACATATTTTATTGGACCTTAACTTAAATGAAGTACACGTATATTTCATAAAAACTACGGCCTATATTTAATTAAATAACCGCTAATATTTATTCATCTTTACGTTTTTCAGGAATGACGGCTTTTACAGACAAATTGCTAGTGACAGTGCTTGCTATACGATTAATATAAGTGGTTAATATTTTGTGGAATCGTATGTTTATATATCAATGCCGTTGTCCTGTAAACAAGTAAAACATTAACAATGACTACTACACAATTTTTATACTAATCCTTTGTTTCGTATTAAAGGTAGATGATAAAATCCCTTTATTTAGAAATAAGCATACATTGAATGCTCTTTTTTTGTAAATTTAGAATACTTGCAATTATTTCTTATAGCAAGTACATTTTTACAGTGGGCACCTGAATTGATTCCTTATCAAGTATTAATTACGGTATTATTTACTGAATAATACATGGCCATAAAAATCATAAGTTTACGAGAAGTACATCATTTTAGACGCTATTATCTGATTTGCAAAAATGCGGTCTTTTCAGTTTACTATTTGAATGATAGCGTAATGATTTTATTTGGATGTGATTAAATAAAACAAAGGAAGTTAATAGTGTGAGTTTTTCGTTTTATTTATGAATGACATTTCTATTTGCCAATCTTTAGTATATATAAATTACGTGTCACGTTGTTTGTCTGCGATGAAGTCTACGCTATTGAACCAATTTCAATGAAATTTTATAGAATACAACTATACCACAATTATCCCCCTCCCCCAAGTAATTTGTTCGGAAAAATAACGTTTGCTGCATTAACTAGTAAGATTATAATTTTAAGCTATATTAAACATACTGTTTATGAATACTGTGTAGGAAACCGTCATTCCGAATAACGAGTATTTTATATACAGTATTACTGTATTTATATTGCTGTAAATATTTATTCGTGATGTTGTTTGTGAGACCAGCCTCCCCTGGTACTCTATAGTTTTTTTTGTTTATTGCAGAGTTATTTATGAATCACAGGGTGTGTGAAGTTACAGTATTTTTGTAAAAGTAACTTGTCATATGATTCTAATACTTATTAAAAATGTGGAAGTATAAGAACAAAAGCATTGTGTTCGCAATTTTTTAAACAATAATATTAATAAATATTTAACGGTTAGGTAATAACTGGAAATATTAAAAGAAAAATATAAATCCAAGTAGCGTATCCAAAACGTTTTAATTTAATATTTCTAACTATTAGCAGTACGATATTGGTAATCTGTCATAAATCTATTTATCAATAGTCAGGCAAAACAGTCTTTTTCTTTTTATTGTCTCTCTTTGTCAACTGATATATTTGTTAGATAACTATTATAAATATAAACAAAACCATGTGTTTATCTTAATTGTGTTCAATTTTGGCGAATGGTGGAAGATTGTAGTTAGAAAAATGAGAATGAAAGATAAACTACTTTTTTATCGTAATATACCATTGACAACCCACACTAGACTAATAATGGTGGACTAATTTCTTTCACCAAATTTTTTTTTGTCAATAATCTGAGACGCCGGAAAAAGGAACGTGGTGTTCCGACTGGCTAATTCAAAATTGGTATTTTTACAGTTCACTGGATTGGTCAGTACTAACCCTTGCGTTGCGGTTGGGATCACGAAGTATTAGGTAAAAGTGGAGCTAGCACTCGTATTAATCATTTGAAACAAATACCTACGTTATATCTCACTCTATGAGGTCTCACCATCTCTTTTTATACAGCTGTGTTAGAAAGAGAGGGTAAAACCTCAGAAGATAACAGCAGTATTTAGTTTTGTTTCAAGTAGGTATTAGAAGTGTTGCCTCCAGATATAATACAGCTTCATGGTTGGGATGACTTATAAGATCTACTATATATTAGTCTGGTTTGTTGACAGAACAATCGGTCTGTTATTAGGTCTCTAGTCTGTTTACTCAATATAATATAGTGCTACAATTTATTTATTATTGCTTTAGCTTATATTAACTTATCTTTCTTAACTGTATATGTAATTGTCGCCTCTGTGGTCTAGTGGTCAAGCGTTGGCGTTGACCACATGAGGTCCCGGGTTCGATTCCCGGGTCGGGCATATAAAAAAATTTGTTTTTTCAGTTTTCTGTTAAACACAAAGTTGCCCGGGATTGGAAAGTGTCCGGTTGGCGATAGGCTTGCCACCTATCACATTTGTGGGACCAAGTATCGTCGGCTAATCGTGGGTGCACTTGTTGTACCTCTGCTTATCCCCTCGGGGATATGGGCGTGAAGATACTTTTTCTCAAATGTAGTTATTCAAGTATAAATACACATTTGATAAGCGCCACCCACTTAACTCCACACCACTTTCTAACTTATTGTATACAAGTAATCAGGATAGAACACAATCCAATACATACTCTTTAGTTTTGTTTTTGCGATGCTTTTTAAAACAACTTTGGTTTTAGTCTGTGAAATAACTTTTATGCATTACAGTAATACTGTATATAAGAAAGTATTGTAATTATTACAGTTTTCTATTTAATGTTAGCTAACACTTATATTGTGTTTTGATAACAATTGCAGTCATTTGTGAATTATTAAAAGAATTTTTACCAAACATACTTTGGTGGTTTCATTTTTTAAATAAATAAGTACAAAAGAGAAACCCGAAATTTTCGTTCCTTTAAAAATACTCGTACTCTACGGCACTTATGGTTATTCGAACCCCTATTGAGGAATAGAATATCTGCTATTATGCCAGGCAGTTTGTAAAATGTGAACGATGGGCTAAACGTGTCGCTGCAGACTGGCTACTTGGGTCATTACATCCCGCCACACGGATTACAACGCACTGTTGTATTTTTAAATTTCCCAAATGTATTTTCGATGATGAAACAATTATTTGTAACTGCTATGAATGGAACTTAAGTGCGTTGTGGGACTTTTCAACGGTTTTTTAAATGAATTATAGCAGTTGGCCAAATGACCACTATTACGAAACCGGGAGTTTCGGGCGAGCAGAGAGCTTAGCCAGAGTTTAAGTGAGCTAAATGCCCGCCTTAAGGGTGTCTCCTGTGTGTATCTTGACGATCAGTGGGAGCGTAAGTGGCATCAGAATTTCGACTCGTTAATAACTCACCGGGCATCTTGAGTGTTGGCGGGCCGAAGCGGTGGGCCGAGTCGCGACTTTGTCGTGTGTGTGTGTAAATTGTGAAGTATAGATTGTGATGGGATCATCGGGATCCTATCAACGGGCTGCCATCAGCCCATAGGATTAAGTTTTTTATTAATAATTAATTTTTTAAAAAGAAATGGTCCTCGCCAAAGTAAGAGGCATACAAAGCACGCTAGTAGCTGAAATTTGAATTGCTCATAGAGTATTGTGGTAAGGAGGATCTACTTAGGGGAAAAGTATCCAGCTGTGTATACTGAAAATAAAGTTTCAAATACCAACTAGGATGGCACCGGCGTAGGATAAATTACGTTGAACACAGCTGTTGAAGGAGGAGTGAAGTATACTGAGCATTAATATTTAATAGCACTTGTAACGCTCAGCTCAGCAGTTTATTGGCAACGTATTTAAAAACGCTTTTACTTTTTTTTAATTTTTAAGCGAACACTAGTGGATGCTTTTTGGATGATTTTGACAACGAAATGTCCATAAAGTTTGTCCATCTTACCTTGACATATCCCACTTAATTCTTAGTGGCAAAGTGGAACATGTATTCAAAACAGACTTTAGTATAAATCTAGCAGCTGCAGTATCGAATCGGAACGTCTTTGACAAACAATACTTGTGAACTTTTTAGAATCACTGGCCTCCAGGAGTAAATGCTCTGTGGTCGACTCCGCAATGAGCAGTGACTATATATAAGTCCTATCAGTTCAGTTAAGCACAGTTGTCGGTAATTGGCTCCACAGAGTTCTGTAGGCATAAAATACCATAAATTTGTACTGTACTGGACTTCCTGACATAATATAGATGTGACGATAGATTTTTATATTTCTTTGTGATAACTGATAGGTGCCTCATAAATGCTGTAGCTGATATCATTCTCGCCTTACGAAAGGCAACGCACCATAGACGTCTTTTGTGTTTATAGTCGATGATTATCTAATTACTTTAGGAGAATCATCTAAATGTTCGCCATAGAAATTAATGCTATGTATAACTACTGTGTATCAAAATATCAATGTACTGTCAAAAAATATAATATGAATAAAATAATAATAATAACAATAATAGCCTTTGTGTGGCTATAACTATCTTTTTTTATATCATAAGATAGCAAACAAGCAGATGGGTCTCCTGATGGAAAGAGTCAACCATCGCCTATAGACACCAAAGATGTTAATGGTGCGTTGTTATCTTGTGGCGAGGTCTAATGCCACATGCATAAGTTTACCGGCTACCTTACCCTCCAAACCGGAACACGACAGTGGTAAGCATTGACGCTATTGCGACAGGAATAGGTAAGGCGGTGGTACCAGACTTGGGCGAGATAATGCAGAAATCTACTACCTAGTAGTCACGATATTAGTGACTCGTATAGCCAAAAAGAAATCGCTTCAAGCTTCAAATATTTGAAAAATATACACATACAGTCAAATAATTCGTATTGTCAAAAAAACTGAATATCTAAATAATCTCTTCCCGATAAGGTTAAGATTTGTGCAATTACAAGATTGCAAGATAAAAAAAATGTTTACTCGTGTACTCCATAGTACATTTAGAGGAACTACATTAAAAATATTTTTCAAGATTTTATGTAACCACTTTGTTGCCGTCACTAATATGTATAATGAAGATATATTCATGCCAAATTCCAGATTTCTAGTACTAAGGATCTCTGAGCTAGACGCCGGACGGACGGGCGGACATAGCGAAATTATAAGGGTTCTTAGTTTACTTCGGAACATTAAAAATAGGGTACTGGTGCCAAGTAAAGGTAAATTAAAGTTTAATTTTCTTTAATGAAACAGTATGCTGTTGTATGGTAAATAAAATAATAAAACTTTTGCTCGACCCGCATTGGCATATTATTACTATGGACATCAGGTCTCATACTAAAATCGCAAAAAAAAATGTCCGAGTTACACATTACAAGAATAGATATGTTAACAAGGTAATTTAAGCACTAAATCATTATCTCAAGGATTAATTTCAACTAACGCGGAATTGTAGCTCTTTTTGCGTTTTGTAGCTCATTTGCCTCGGACATTTCTTAGCGCGGACCCGAGTCCATAGCAATAATCACTACATAGTATAAAACAAAGTCGTTTTCTCTGTTTGTCCATATGTATGCTTAAATCTTTAAAATCACGCAACGGATATTGATGCGGTTTTTTTTTAATAGGTAGATTGATTCTTGAGGAAGGTTTAGTATATAAACCTATCCGATATTCAAACGGGAACAAAAGCTACGCGGGTGAAACCGCGGGCAGGTCGCTAGTATGTCAAAAAAAACCTACCCAATAATTTATGAGGCAGTTTATATAAATGTGTTTAATCAATGCGTTGCAGTCAAACCCATGCGTTGTCAAGGATTTAGTTAGAATTTGACTTTCAAATAACGCAACAACAAGCGTTGTTGTAAGCGTTTTACTATCATACCATTAAGGAAAAAGTATAAACAAAGTATAAAAGTTTAAGTATAAGTATAAAAGTATTATTAATTTATAAAATATAGTAAGCACAGAAAAATATACACATGCAGTCAAATAATTCGTATTGTAAAAAAAAAACAGTAGCAGTCGTGGGACTGCCGATAGAAGTGAAAACGGAACTATTAAGTTGAGAGTAATTAAAACTATATGCAAAACATAGCTATAGATATACTATTATCATTAGCATGTCGGTGACGCGAACCGAGGATTTTACCCTCTACCAAAACGCTCAACGCGCCTAAAGAAGTTTTCACTTCAAAAACTGAATATTATGTCTAATATGCAAGTGAATTACCCTAAGATGTCTCAAGTCATATGGGATCCGGTTCATATAACTTATCCAGTAAGGAAGTTTCCCGAGACATCTGAGTCAAGTGAAACTTTGGCTCGGCAGTGGAGAAATGTACCTGAAGTTTTAAAACGAATGGTAAGTTATGGTAAGTTCATAGTAAAAATACTAGTAGTAAAAAATTATATTATTATGATTCTCGATAACACCATTTATAATAAACTAGCTGACCTGGCAAACGTTGTTTTACCATTCGTATTAGGAATCCATAACGGACAAACAACGTGACACGTAATTTATATAAGTCTACGCCCTACGGGATTGTCCTTCCACGCAGCCAAAATGGCATTAAACTTTATATGGTGGTTAAGTATTCTTAAATTTTCTATTTTTCCGTACAATTTTCTTAATATTTTCTTTTATAAGAACCTTCTCCTTACAACTACAGACACAACAAAAAAAAATACCGAAATTGGTCCTGCCATTCAGGCGTGATGTCGTGACCAAGGAAAATAGGGATTGATTTTAATATTTTCTTTATATAAGAACCTTCTCCTTACAATTACAAACACAAAAAAAAATAATACTGAAATTGGTCCAGCCATTCAAGCGTGATGTCATGACCAAGGAAAATAGGGATTGATTTTTATATATATATAGATAATCTATACATATAATATTTTATAATACATACGCGAGCCGAGGTTCGATACCGGTACCCCACGAACTGAATATAAATAAGCTATTAATATAAATAATCTGGCTATTATACCGCGACGTCTACTGCGTTCAGAAAAAACATTTTTGTCCAGTCGGCTAAAAAATTGTGTGGTCATACAAATTCATTTGGGCTTCTGTTGACGGTCAATTCACTCTGCTTTCACTGCAAGTAAACCTACGTCACCGTGGTTTTTTTTTGCTAGAAATCTATGCAATAATGTGATTTACTTATATTCTCATGAACTTAAGCCTCTTATAGCCGAAAGCAACAGAACAAGCAATGATTTATAACATGGTAAATATTTTTAAATCAACTGTATTACTGTCTCTTAGGAATATATTTTTTTTATAATTTCGGTCGTCAACCATTGGTATTATCAACCGTCTTCTTATAAAGAAGGAGGTTTTCAATTTGGTTGTATTTTTTTTGTTCGTCCTAGGTCATTTATTTACAGATTTAGAAAATTATTTTCTTGTTGAATGGATATATTAAATACTAGCTGTTGCCAGCGACTTCGTCCACGCGGACTTCGTGTACTCCGCACTGCTTCTCCCCTGTAGGTGATAGTGTGATAATATGTAGCCTATATGTTGACCCGACCTGTTAGTAATATTCATGCAAAATTTGAAGAAAATCCATGCTGTACTTTTTGAGTTTACCCCGGCATACATACAGACAAACAGACAAACATACAAAAATTCTAAAAACTATATGTTTGGCTTCGATATCGATTGTAGATCACGTATTATTTTAAAGTATTCTTTTAAAAAATATTCAATGTACAGTTTTGACTTTCCTACGATTTTATTATATGTATAGATTTCCTATTTGGTCCCATATAAATGTTGTGAAGATCTGATTCGGAGTTGCAGAGATGCAGGACATTGGACGGTTTTTTGCAGTTTAATTCTTTTTCTTGCATTATATTCTTCTAATTCTTGCATTATATATATATATATATATATATATATATATATATATATATATATATATATATATATATATATATATATATATAGCTTTTTTGGACCTGGAACCTTGATAAATCGATTCCTTGAGCCGAAAAGCTTGGTTCCCAAGATATGGGTATGTGAAAAACCGAGCAAAGCTCGGTCAACCAGATATTTTTATTTTATATGAAAACGGACAAACAAATTGCTTTCCTGGTGGAAAGAGAAGCCATCGCTTATAGCTACAATAGATGTTAATGGTACGTTGTTATCCATGTAGCGACGTGTTAATGCCACTTGCATAAGTTTATCCCTATCTTATCCTCCAAACCATAAAATGACAATGACAAGCATTGACGCTGTTGTGGCAGAAGTAGGTAAGGCGGCGGTACTTTACACCTGAGCGAGATGTTGCGGAAGCTACCAGCTAGTAGTCTCGATGGCATAGGTTAACTGACAATGGTTCGCTTTAAATGAACTGTCTGGCAAAATAGCAGATGGTCTGCTCTTTAAATGGGGCCTGACTACCACGAGGAAGTAATGTACATATTTCAGCATTTTCAGCAGTAAATCCCAAAATCCCCTGTGTGGGATCTTAATACTAGCCTAGACCCACCAAGGCTTCGCACGAGTAGTAAAGCATATACATCTATATTATAAATAAATATTCATAAATTTTTCTCAATTGTCATAAATAAAACATGTATAGGTATTTTGTATTGATTTTATAAAAATCAGAATACAACGCAAGAAGAAATAAAGGAATTTAATACAGATCACAATGTCACCGTTGATTTAAAAAGATCCCAGACCAGTGTTGACTACACGTGGAAACCTTTGGAGACGACAAAGTTTTATAAACATTCACCATTTACTGAGAATCACTACATTTATCCACCGAGTAAAAAGGTATGTTAATTTATACATCAAGTAATTAAAATTGCATTTTTTACATTTGAAATTTAATAATTCTATATTACTTTAATAATGAACTATTTAACTAGAAATTATATATCGCCTCTAGTGGTCAGGTGTCGGTGTTGACCATATGGGGTCGCGGGTTCGACTCCCGGGTTTTGGGATAAAAAAATGTGTTTTTTCAGTTTTGTCATAAAAACAAAGTTGACCAGAATTGGATAAGTGCTCGGTTGGCGATAGGCTTGCCATCGGCTTTTCCCCGTGTTGGTCCCGGGCTCCCTTGAAGAATAATCCTACTGCCATTCTACCGGGCAGGTCGTTAAAGGTGACCGATTGGCTATATGAGTCATTACCATCTTGGCTACTAGGTGGTAGAGTTCTGCAATATTTTGCCCGGCTCTGGTACCACCGACTTACCTATTCCTGTCCCAATAGCGTCAGTGCTTGTCATTGTCGTGTTTCGGTATGGAGGGTAAAGTAGGCGGTGGCATTAGACCTCGTCACAAGATAGCAACCACCATTAATACCTTTGGTATCTATAGGCGATGGTTGACTCTTTCCATCAGGAGACCCATCCGCTAGTTTGCTGTTTTATTATATAAAAAAGCTATCATATTGTAAGACTAACGACCGGTTTTCAAAACAAAAATTAATTTTAACAAGCAATTAATCTGTGTTTAACTGATCATTTTCTTGTAAAACTTATGTTAAACTCAGATTAATTGCTTGTTTAAATTAATTTGCGTTTCGGAAACCAGCCGTAACTATCTTCGGCTAATCATGGGTGCAATGTTGTACCCTTGTCTACCTCTTCGGGGATACAAGCGTGAAGATACTTTTTTGTTAGAAAATAATTTTTGAACTATTTCCGGATCGGAAACGCGGCGACACTGGGAACATCCGGCGAAAGAAACTTGTTAACCCCCGACGCCAAAAAGTTGTTATAAGGTTGAGCCCTATACACACACACGCACATCAGTATGTGGTAAAAAAGAAAATTTCTAGCAAACTCCATTAAAAATTAAATACACAAAGTTGTTACCTGTCTAATAATTGTGAGGGGAAATTTGGGGAAACTACAGAATTATATACCTACTACACTTGTCAAGTTTTTTTTAAAGAAAAAAGTACAGTAAAAAGTTCACTATATTCACTACAATTGCAGTTGGATGTTTTATAATATTATGATAGTTAAATGTATTATATAAGAATGTTTGGAGATCCAGACACAATGTAAAATATTTTATTAAATAAGAAAATCATTATTTAATGCATATTTTTGTAAAAATAGTTTCGATGTTTTTAATCTGTCAGTAGTCCCAAGATGGATGAACATTATTTTAAAATAATGTTCATCCATCTTGGGATATTACGTAGCTAGAATTATCATCATATAATATGATGATAATTCTAGCTACGTAATAATCTAACTACGTTATGACTCCAACATTATTCTGTTAGCTGGCTGATAGACCACCACTCTTGAGAGCTTTTGGTACAACTGAAATGCGCAGTGCTTTCAAACGGCCCTCTACAAGTTGTAACTTAGTAACTGACAAGGATCAATTCAAACATCCCGTTTCGCTGCATGCCGAAGATTATGTAAGTAGATGCTACACTCTGATCAGATCAAATTAACATACGTTTTAATACATATAGAATTCATTTTTTATAAGTCAGACTTGCAAATGGATATCTCGCTCCAGAAAATAAATGGAGACATGGAGAGATAGCTTCTGACGTAAAGGGACAACTATCGGCAATAGATGGAAAAAACTATATTAGCTACTTTCTGTACCAGAAAACTATAACAGTTACTTTTTTTAAGCGGGAGTAAGTTGTTCAATGATACCTCTTCAGGGCAAGACTTTGGAGATATCCACAATCTAGACGTCACAAATCACACGCACGCTTTTTACGAATAGTTTGGATTGTAGGAAAATGATTATGAGAGAATGCTAAAAACTCATATTCGATTTTGATACTTTGATACTTGTATAATAGTAGTCTGCCCACTTAGTTGTAAAACGTAAAGTCAAGGATTTGAATCCCACATCAGGTATGAGATATATTTTTATACAGCTCTCCTGATGACAAGAGAAAATATCAGTATGGCGGGATGGAAATGCAACATGCATAAGGCTACCTAATGGCAAGAATTGTTGCTATTGTGGCAGGAATAGGTACGTAAGGCGGTGGTACTATATACCCGGACGAGACGTTGCGGAAGTCTACAAACCTAGTCGTCACGATAGTAGCTACACGTAATGCTAAGGGGGCGTCCATAAATTACGTGAGGTATATTTTTAAATGTTCTGCCCCCCCCCCCCCCGTGAGATGTCATGAGATTTTATTCAACCCCCAATCTCACGTGAGATTTTTCAAAATGTGGGTTTCTTAAATATGTAAACGCGATGGATTGTAATTGTAAAAAGAAATAAAAATTTGCTTCGTGCTTTTATTTACGACTAGTTAAGACTAGTAATCTCAATATTGCTGAGAGTTATAACTGTAATAAAAATTTAACAATAGAATACATAAATCGTAACTACTGTGATTAAAAAAAATATTTACTCTAATTCAGTCCATGGACAATCATGCGCGGTCTCAAGAGAGACCATTGGAACCAACATGTCCATATGATTTTCAGTAAAATCATCTGCTCCTTCAACTTCGTTCTGATCTAGACACTCTAAGCCGTTGATGCTTGCACACAGTAACTCATTAGCTCCGCATGCATAGCATGTCAATCTGGATAATGAACCAAATTGTATATATTTTTTTGTTTCAATCAGAAAAAAAATTGCGTGATATTTGCCGAGACCCCCCCTCTCTCCAACGTAAGATTAGATGAGATTTGACTCGACCCCCTCTCCCACATAAACATCTCACGTAATTTGTGGACGCCCCCTAATCGCTCGCCTTTTATAAACTGCCTAGCAGAATGGCAGGTGACCTATTCTTTATTTGTCATTTCAAGCTAAACCAATCCTGAAATATCTCAGTGTTAAACGACATTCAGGGATCGCTATTTCTTTATCGCAGTGTATTAGCAATTAATTGTTATTCATTTTACAGCAAGATGGACCGTTAGGACCATTGCAAAAAGATATAGAACCATTGGATACTACACACGAGGGTTATGAATTATATTTAGATCCATATTTGACTACGAGTAGACTGCACCATCGACCTTTTACAGCTGATCAATTGAATCGAACATCGAACTCCCGGGATATTCTCACTTATTATACATATTCAGATAACCCTTGGGTAAGTATATACTAGCAGTTAATAAAAATATTTTTATGGGCTCAATCAAATTCAGTGAACGAATAGCATTTACAACAAAAATAAATCAAATGAAGCCAATCGCAGACATCTTAATGACGTGCACACGTTCGACCAACAGACGATACTGATTGATACTGATTTTACCAACGTAAATACGTTATTTAAATAGTATCACACATCAATATATTTTAATGGTAACGTACTATTAATTGCTCTTTGTCTGCTGGCATTTTGTCAACAGATATTTGCGCGGAAGCGATGTTTAAGCAACATATTTACTATTACCGGCTACCTTTTTTTCCGAGCTGGCTCATGACTGCGACGTGCTGCAGTAGTTACACAGTAGTCAGACGTTCAACTTTTGCTGGATGAATTAAACATAAGGCGATAGTACTAAACTTAGGCAAGACGTTGTTGAACTTTACCATCTAGTATTTAAAATGTTTGTAATCATTGATATAAAGGGGGAGTATACTTTATCTAGACACAGCGCCCGCTCCTACTAAACTAGGTCTGTGGACACAGTGACAATCACGCGCGGGATATCATATCGATCATATCATGCACTAATACTTTCCGGCTGTTTTTACCAGCAAACTCGCCTTCCTGTGTATTCAACCAGTGTTATAATCACACTGGACCACTTTCCATTCGTGAGTACGACTAAAACAATTTGTTTGAAAGTAAGATTAAATTATTGTTTGGTTCGCCATGTTCGTGAGAGTGAGATAGTATAATACAAAAGTAAGTAAGAGAAACGTAATCTGCTACGTTTGTCGCATCACTTAACACTGCACTTGGCAGACCGAGCCTAGGTTTAGCGATTGCGATGTTAGAGCGTAACGTATAGACTTCCTTTTTAATATATCAATGGTTTGTGATGTTTTTAGTTTTAGACGCTTACCAGTAGTTTTTGAAGTCTTTCAACTAAGATAATGAATATTTTCGTGTTTAATTTTAATATTCTCTTAGGTTAGGTCACCTAAGCCAAATATAGAACAATGGAAGATGCCACTCCGTAAACCTAAATCGATGTATGACAGAGAAAAATTCAAGGAAGAGTGCCGTGAAATCAGGATGCATAACAAATTGAACTGGGTACCTGGGTGTGTATTATTAGGAAACTAGTCGTTTTTTTTATATCATTATATAGCAAAAAAGCAGATGACTCGCCTAATGGAAGGAAACCATCCATCGCCTAAAGGTATTGATGGTGTGTTGCTATCTGTGTGGTGGAATGGCAATACCACGTGCATAAGTCTACCAGCTACTTACCCTCCTAACCACAACACGACAACGACAAACATTGATGCTTTTGCGGCAGGAATAAGTGACCAAATTGCCGGGCGACGTCTCGCGTCGTGCGGAAGTCTAACACTAAATAGTCACGATGGTAGTGACATGTGTAGCCGTTTGGTCAACTTTTTTGACCTGTCTGGCATTACGGCAGTTGGTCTTGAAGTTTGAAGAATTCAAGAGGGGCCGGAATAACCCCAGGACTGGCGACTTTGTTCGTATTAAGATTGCTTTCTGTTACCATAACAGAAATGTGCCCGTCATGATTTTCGAGCTACTATTAATATTACCAATTTATATCGACCTTTATGAGCATAGTTTAGCTTATAATGCTTGACCAATGCATTACTTCTACAAAATGTAGAGTGATGATTATCAGAAAAATACAATTGAAAAAACCACACGTATTTTTTTTAATCTAGAGAATAGGGCTTTTTCGTAAAAACGAATATATCGTCCATGTACATACTACATTAATTACACATTTGAAACACAAATGATTTAAATATTGGGTCTGTTTAAACTAATTTGTAAAGTGTTCTGGTGGAAGGCGACCAAGGTTCCGCCAGAACACTTTTAAAAATGCCAATTAGACTACTGGTGGGATCAGATTGAGGCCTGAGGTGGTTGTTCCGATCACATTCTGTAAGAATATGGTATACGTCATCCAACTTATTACAAGATTTTTACTTTTTCATAGCGTAGGCTAATTTGTTTCCAGAAATGTGTCTGGAACGCAACCTCAGCGCAGTTACTATTTCTATCCTATTTATAACTGTTTATAGCTTTTAATGGATGTGGTTGGATTGTTCTGTACCAAATACCCTTTTCTACCGATCTCTTGTCGAAGTACTCCTTTCAACAGCTATAACATTCCTATTTAATTTTATTAATGAAGTTAGCATAGAAAGGTCTATAAAGGTAAATTATCCCGTCTGAAATAGCCTGTTTAGCCAACGGAATCCACTAGAGAACTACTTTTAGGTTTGTAATTTTGAAAGCTGGTCCAACAATAGTGTAGGCTAAACACAAGTAATGTTATGTAATGACTAATGAGTTTTGTGCGAAGTGCACAAATTATCGTATAGACCGACATAATATCTGAAATCATTTTAAAATTGTGTCTTTGTATACATGGCATTTACTTGCTTATTTAAAACGATATATAGGAATAGCTTTTCCGAAGTTTTATCGACAATATGTGTAATTTGCAGAAATTGTTTGGGTCTTTACTCTTTAGTGCTGTTTATCTTGAATAATCACATAGGTACATATATAACTTAAACGCAGTAAAATTGCAACTACCGACTTCCGGTTTCCTGTATGTCTTGAACCCTGAATCAAATCATTTTCATATTTATATGGGAGTTGGGAACAAATAGAAAACAAAAAATATTTTCCAAGTCAGTTTATAAATGGACAAGTAGCGAGGTAACTCATAAAAAAAATTGAAAAACTTCTCCTTTTTGGGACGTTGGTGAAATACAAGCCCATTGCTCAAATTTTTTTTATGATCAACGTGATCTACGACTACTTTTTTAATTAAAATGTCCTCAATTTTAATTTGCAGAAGCTTTCGAACAGAAACAAGAGATAACTACAAAGATCACACAGTTTTACGAGAAGTACAAAAGTATAATGAAGAGTTTATTAAAAGCTTACAAAGAAAAAGTATAAATGCTTTAAAGACTGACAGAGAACATGAAGACTTTCTTGTGAAACAGTTTTATACTACCGAATACTCACATGTAGGCCGAAAAAAGCCTCTTTGCTCGGTGATAAGCCAACATTTAGAAAAAAATAAGAAATTATCTTCTAGGAATAAATAAATATTAATTTGTATGTATCTAATATAATTTTATTTTCATGGGCATCTTAGGAGCAGCTGACGGCTCTAAAAATTTGAATGCCAGTATTTAAGTAAGATTTTACGTGTAAATAATGTAAATTTACGTTTATATAGGTACGCAATTTTACCTTAAGAACTTTTTTATGACTGCCTCTCTTATACTGAAAATTTCATATAGCGCCTTCTCATTCTTATAATTTTTATGTAGTAGCTGCTTGTGCGATGGTGCTACACGACATATTATTTATATCTAATTAGTAGGTATGTTATTAGTATTTTAAAATGTATTTTCTAAAATAACACGATCTTAGTGATTGTTATATTAAAATAGCGGTCGTTTAGGTTCCCTTTTTAACATAAAATTCGCCTTAGATTAAAAGAAATATACTCGTATCTACATTCTACAAAATTATTATGCTTGCTTGGCAGAATATATTTATTCACCTACATTATTCCACAATTCAACCTAAAACTAATATATCAGAAATGTATGTGTCGTGGCCAGATCGTAAATTTGCGCACATCATGAAATGCTCAAGAATTTCATGAAATGGTGGCATTTCATGATATTTTTCACGGTCTATACTTCGCCGTAGGTTGATATATTATTATGTAGAGGCTTTGTATTTGTTTTTATTATTTTATTTTGTTTAGCGACTTCTCTTAATTTATGCTATTAATGAATTACGAATTGCTCTGTAAAATGAAATCATAATGTAATAGTTCCCTAAAAATGAATGTAAATAATAGCACTTTTTTAAAAAAATAAAATTGGTTTCCCGAGATACAGGTCTAGCTTAGCTCGGGAACCTTTGGTAATTCTCATAAATAAGCACAATTATTTGTAAATGTAGCTATTAAGCATTTATAAACTGTTGTAAAAGCTGTTGTATGAAATATATATTTTTTGATTTTTGATTTGAGTACATACCTCTTGGCGCGAGACGAATACGTCTTTAAGGAAGTTAAAAAACATATTTAAAAAGTGTTATGTCATCGTTTTGTCACAACAAATAAAATGTCAAAAATTAAATGGAAATAGTTTATTTTTTCATAACACTATTTATAATATCTTATGCAATCTACGTTATACAGCCATATTGGATCTTTATCCTTTCATTAACCATTGCTTACATAATTTATCATCATGTTTGTTTGATCTTTTGAATATGAGGCGGGGTATGTATAGAAATCCTTTTCATTAGCATTATTTTATACTGTAATTTTTATATGAAAAAATATCGGTAATTGAAAATCAACAATCATCTCGCCAGCTGACGGTGTTTTATAGTAAACCAGAGTTTCTAACTACTTTCGGCCCACTTAGTTTATTTCGTAAAAGAAGCGGCCTGGTGTAACATTTTTGATGCGAAAACTTCTTCAGCCGCGTTAGACGATTTCTGACAGGTGAATCACATGAATTCGCGACAGCAACATGCTTAAACGTTGGTCGAGTGGCTATGAAAAATAATTATGAAGTATGAAATCAATGGGGCTGGCTACGTTTGATTCATAATAGAGGCAAAAATTGTATGATAATATGTGATATCAATATTTTATTCAGCATTAATTTCCTTTTGTTTGTTTTATTTGTTACAAAAAAATAATAATAAATGAATAAATGAATTTATTATTATTAAACATTATTTTTTGATGGAATTAGAGGAGAAATAGTGATAAGAAGAGTTAGAGATAAGGGGAGATAGAGATAAGAAGAGATTGAGATAAGGGGAGATAGAGATAAAGGTAAATAGAGGTATGGGAAGGTAGAGATAAGTGTAACTAGAAATGCGTGGAGAAAGATAAGGGAAAGGTAAGTGGAGTGATTAAAGGATGTAGAGATAAAGGGACACAGAAATAAGGGGAGATATAGATAAAGTGAGATAGAGATAAAGGGACACAGAGATAAGGGGAGATATAGATAAAGTGAGATAGAGATAAGAGAGACAGATAAAATTGGAGATAGAGAAAGAGGAGATAGAAATAAAGTTAGATATAGATAATAAGAGATAAGGGAAGGCAGTGATAGGTGGAATTAGAGATATGAGGAGTTAGAGATAAAGGGAGGTAGAGATAAAGGGAGATAAAGATAAAGGGATATAGAGATAAAGGGAGATAGAGATAAAGGGATATAGAGGTAAAGGGAGATACAGATAAAAGGATATCAAGTTAATGTAGAAGTGAGAGAGAGGTTAGGCCTGAAAGAAGGTCGGCGTAAAAAGGAGAAAGAGCATGCTCCGTTGGTTTGGACATTTAGAAAGTATAGTAGATCAAAGGTTAACAAAACAGATATATAAGGCGAATGTGGAAGGACATGTGTACTAGTGATGGGACGCGAGTGACTTTTCGTTCGAGCCACTCGTCAGTGAAAACTTATTTCGTCAAGTGCCACGCCAGTGAAGATGAAACTCGAGTGTCTTTTTTAATCACTCGAGTGAAGGATATGATTCGATTTGCTGGAGTAAAGATGTGATTTTTTTATAGCAAATAAAATACAAAAATAAGTATAATAATTCTGTGGCTTGTATTCGCCATTATATTACTAGCTTTACCCGCGACTTTGTTCGCAATTGCCATCCCAGCAGAGTAATAATCATATTTGACCACAGCATTTCTCATATTCAGCAATATTTTGGACGGTGAAGCACTCTTATCAAGCAAGGATTTTTTAGCGTGGATTTGATAACACGTTGACTTTGACATCTACCCTTGTGCTTTGTAGGGCTTTAGACAGTGTTTAACTAAAGTCACCACAAAACAACACTGGAACGCCTAACATAGCCTGTCGTAATGTATTATATTTTTTACAGTCAAGCTTACAGTTTTCTTGTTAGCTGTCGCCTGTGAGATAGTTTGTCATTTTGCGTCCATTATCCAAACTTATAAACTATTTCTCATTCTTACGCTGATACTTTTTGTATTACCTAATGTCTCATTTTAGTATTATGAATAAATCCGCGAGTACTATATCACATGTTCTACGTAAAAACGTGTATAGTATATTTTTTTTCGAATTTACTGAAATTAACAAGTAAAGTGCTATGTCAGAATTTAGAGTTAAGTATGGGCTTCCAATTCCCGCTAAGGGATGTCTCTTGTGAGACTGATTGATGATTTTTCAATAGGTAATTATTGAGTGTTATTCGCGATAGGTGCGAGATGCGAACGAGGTCTTCGTCTTTGTGATTGGCGGGGATAGTGTCGTATTATGTATTGGTATTGGGATTATATAACAAAATAGTAGTTACATAAATAAATATATTAAGAATCTAGAAATACATGGCTGCCTGTCGTTATCTTGTGATGTATGAAGGTTTGGGTGCGCCGACGTAATAATCATTATGGTAATTGGACCATTCGCACGTGTGTACACAAATGTATTTATTTTAATGGATTGAAGTGGTAAAATCGAAATGGTGAAACTAAATGTATTTTTATTATTTTCTTTGTTAATTAATTTATTTTGTGTTACTGGAAATCCAAATAAGGTATGAGATTTAAAATTGATAAATTATTACCTTAAAAAATAGGTAAATTTTACGTCAATAATACTGTAATTAATTGCGTAAATAATTGAGTGAAATTTTAATAACGAAATATGGAACATTTTTATAACTTAATAAAGATTTTGTTGTCTCGCCAACATGTGCATCGTTGTTGTATTTATAGGTCTTAGCCCGAATTTGAGTTCCAGTAATTTGTTGTATAACTTTTAAGCTTCTGTGAAAAATACCTAAAACTCGACTTAGATTGGATATATATCCAGTTTTTCTATAAAAATTCTATACCACCTACCACCAGCTTATATATTGGTCGTGATTATTTATGGCAATACTTACTAACGGATGTCCTTGATTTCGCGAGTATTAATTACTTTTAAAAAGCAAAGCAAAGCTACTTACTGATACTGAAGATTTATATATAAATTTGAAAGATTTTTTACAGTTGATGAAATAATTTTACGATATAATTTATTAATTTTAATTGAAATTAATTTAGTAACAATAATAGACTTTCAATTTAATATTATCTAAGTACTTAAATGCAATGTCGATGAACAGTTGTAGAATGAAACAGTTATAAACTAACTCAACTTAAACAATTATAACCAAACCTGTAAATAGGTTCCGGTTATCCAAATAATACCTTAAGTAGGTAAACTACATCTTTCGTTGTCTTTGAAGATAGCATACGCGATGATGGTGATCAGCTAATTATGATATTGCTAGCAGACAAAACGGTGAATAGTGATGACTGATTATTGATACTGATATACTGCTACTTCAGTTGCGTTATGATATTTATACTAGCAATCGCCTGTGTCCGAAATTCGACCATAGACTAAACAATAAAACCTCTTTTAAGTTTGACAACTTTAGCCGTAAATAAAATATTATAATATACATGTGTGTATAATATCATGTAGGTATGTCACCTAAATGTAGTGGTAAATGTAAAAGCAGATGAGTCTCCTGATGGAAAGAGTCAACCATCGCCTATAGACACCAAAGATGTTAATGGTGCGTTGCTATCTGGTTAAGTCTAATGTCACATGTATAAGTTAAGTTTACCGACTACCTTACCCTTCAAACCGGAACATGATAGTGACAAGCACTGACGCTATTGCGGCAGGAATAGGTAAGGCGGTGGTACCAGATCCGGGCGGGACAATGCCGAACTCTACTAACTAGTAGTCACGATAGTAGTGACTTGCACAGCCAATAGATTGCCCTTTACGGTCTGCCTGGCAGAACGGCAGATGGTCTAATTTTCAAAGGGGGCCCGGACTACTTACCCTTTTACTACAGGGTTACTTACCCTTCACTAATTTTACAAATCATTCATTCACTTTTGCTCCGTTTTAGGTTACAAATTGTTTACGCTGACGTAATACGTAATAGGTAGTTTTGTACTAGTTTCATATTTATTTTCTGTACTGCAAAGGCCTTCATGGACAATTTAATGTATTCATAAATTTGTTGTAAAATATTTATGTACACTAGTTAGTTATGCTCCTGCATGAACAGTCAAAGAGGCATTGCCGTAGGCTAATATATCCTATCTTTAACATTAAGTTAATATGTAGATACCTACAGGTAAGTGCATATAAACTCGATGTCTTGAAACGAGCAATTCATGTACATATTATATTCCATCCTAGCTGTTGCCTGCGACTTCGTCCGCGCGGACTTCGTTTACTCCGCACAGCCCCTCCCCCGTAGGTGATAGCGTGATAATATGTAGCCTCTATGTTGACCCGACCTGTCAGTAATATTCATGCAAAATTTGAAGTAAATCCATGGAGTACTTTTTGAGTTTACCCCGGACATACATACAGACAAACAGACAAACAGATAAACAGACAAAAATTCTAAAAACTATATTTTTGGCTTCGGTATCGATTGTAGATCACGCCCCAAGTATTCTTTTAAAAAAATATTCAATGTACAGTTTTGACTTTCCTACGATTTTATTATATGTATAGATAACTAGCTGTGCCCGCGACTTCGTTCGCGTGGAAAAATTTCTAAAATAAAAACCCGCTTAGTTCCCGTTCCCGTGGGATTTCCGGGATAAGAACTATCCTATGTCCTTTCTTGGGTCTCAAACTATATTTGTACCAAATTTTATCCAAATTGGTTCAGCGGTTTAGCCGTGAAAGCGTAACAGTCAGACAGACAGACAGATAGAGTTACTTTTGCATTTATAATATTAGTATGGATTGGTTTCTCCGAAACGGCTTGAACAATTTGGATGAACTAGAAGTACAAGTGAGTTAATTTAATTGTAATATTCTAAAATTCAGTTTTATTAAGTGCGGACGATGAAAAGTATACATTTCATTAAGACAGTAGGTAATTACAATAATTGATCTCATCGTCTTATATAAAAAGCTAAAATTAAAATTTATAAAAACCCAGGGAAAATCTGTGATTCAACAGTGCATGCAAAAGGTTTATCCAAATGTAGGTATAGATAGTAAACTGAAAACTAAAAGTGATAAATCATAAAGTAATCATCATAAAGTAAAGCATCTTACAAAATATGACTTGTAATTACTGAAAATGGTGTAAAACATTAAAACTGCGTTAAAAATCTCTGATGATGCTATAATTAGCGAAACCGGTTAATGTATCAAGTAATATATCACGTGAACTAGAAGTACCTGCAAGTGAGTGAGGCTCGACCGAGTCTGGTACCATACGTGGCCTTGCCTATTCCTGCCGCAATAGCGTCAGTGCTGGTCACTGTCATGTTCCGGTTTGGAGAGTAAGGTAGCCGGTAAACTTACGCATGTGGCATTAGACCTCGCCACAAGATAGCAACGCACCATTAACATCTTTGGTGTCTATAGGCGATGGTTGACTCTTTCCATCAGGATAGCCGTCTGCTTGTTTGCTATCTTATGATATAAAAAAAGCATCACATAATTATTGCATTAGTCTCGCAATACTAACCTTTAGGTAACCTTGTGCATGCAGCTAACTTCGTCCATGCAGTGAGATTTGATTTCTGCTCATGGTCATAGATATAGTTTAGGCCAATGGGTAAATATTGCATTTTTAGGGAACCGAGCCTTAAAAAGAAAAAACGGAATGTTTTGTTTGTTTATATGTGAAATCGTCACCGTTACCGTTAGAAAATAATCTACCTAGGGAGTTTGTTTTTGTTACTAAAGACAATAATAATTGTTACCGTTAAATTATAATCTACCTAGGGAGTTTATAATTTGGTTAGGTTAGCAGTTAAATTATAATATCACTTAGGTAGATTCTAATGTAACGGAATTGCTCCCTAGGTAAATTATATTCTAACAGTATTGACAATTTCACGGCGACATAACTACAAATTTAAAGTGTGTTTAAACTAAACTGTGAAGGTTTATTTGAATTAAACATTTTCTGATTTTGATACATACTTTTTTTTGATTATATAGTCATTATATATATCAAATAAATTATTTATATTTATATATTTTTTTATTTATTTGTTTAGCTCTATTGTACACCTTAAATTAATTTGTACAAAAGGCGAACTTAATGCCTAGCGGCATTCTCCTCCAGTCAACCTTTAGGCCAACAGAGAGTACGTATGCGGTGTCCCTAAATTGTAAGGATATAATATTATGTAGCCGTAAGCAAATCCTGCGTACACTATACGTAATATATTATAATTAAACTAATATTGAAATTTATAATACATACCTACACATAGCTCAAACTTACACAAATACTTATAAATACATATAGACTTACAAATACTTAAATAAAATGTACATATTAGATATGAATGAAGCATGAAATGAAGAATATTTATGGTTTTTAGAGATTGGTATGTGGAGCAATTAATCCTATGCTTTATTGTCTTTTTTATTCAGAAGATTTTTAATAATCTTTTTTACAATTTTGGTTTAATACATTTTAAAAATTTGTTTAATATATATCTTTAATAATAGCATTTGGAAATATAAAATAGCATTTGACCCATAAAGGAATTACTTATTCTGTAGAGACGTGATAAATGCACAGGAAGATTGTTTTTGTTCTTTGTATTTAATTAGTACATCACAATATTTTTACGAATAAATGAAATTTTGTCATATACAATCTTTATATACAAACATTTATTACTGTAGAAAACCTCTATTTTCATAGTTACATTACAGTACTCAATTTTGGTAAATTTAAATCCGTACTATACTTTATACACACTCGTTTATTTCTGTAATTTAGTAGGTAACTTCTACCTTTACTGTTTCGTTGTAATATTCTGGCAATTTGAGTAAATTTTCCTATTTTTTAAATTTTGGAGTATTTTCTCACCTTACAGATGACATTGAATCTACCCTGTAAATTATTTTGTAATAATACCTGAAGTAAAAATTTAGCGAAAGTTTGTGAAGATGGGTGGTTGGATGCATGTATGTTTGTTACTCTTTCACTCAAATACGGCTGAACCAATTTAGATGAAATTTGGCACACATGTAGATGATGATATGGAAAAGTACACAGAATTCTTTTATCTCGGAAAAATAAGTTGTTCCTATGGGATTCTCAAAATTTTTTTATGATGCAGTGGGCTGCAGGGCGTAGCTACTTCATAAATTCATTTTGTTACATTGTATTTAAGTTATTTTAATACACATTTGTCTAGCTTTCGCTTATTATATATTATACATATTATATAATATTTATATCATCAATATGGAATTAATTTTATCCGCAGTTGTTAGGGCTAGTTAATATACGCAAAACCGGTAACTATGATTGGTCTTAAAACCAAGGCCACCAGATAAGTTTGTTGATGTGGGTCAGCGAAAGTTGTCGCGCTGCTAGGTCTTTGATATTAAGTCATTTGGATAGAAGGTAAAAAATATGGTGACAGGCGGGCCTCAACAACATTACCAAATCAGTGTAGTGTAATTCTACAAATCTGGGGTTATCCGCTCGGTAAACTCTAATACAAAAAACAACCAAGTCAAAGTTAATTTTTCTTTTAAATTCAAACTAAGTAATTTTTTTTTATAACAAACTAATCTTTACAGGTCGACAACTTTATAGCTACTATCGGATCGGATACAAAGTTCATATAAACTTTGGAGAGCCTTTAGAGTTAATCGATCTCTGCCACGAAATTCATTCTTAGCTGATGTCCCTATCTCTTTACCTGATTTTATATTCAATGATCTATCATCGTCAGGCGATGGTTACTTCTGTTTGTTGTTTTCAGTGTATATAGAGGCACAGAATACTGGAGACTAGAGGCGTCATACAGTAAACTCGGACATGTATCAAATAATGGCATCACTATGGCATATGGCAGTGCTCCATCTTGATTTTCTATACTATGAGCTTTGAATAAAGAGTAAAAAAAGAAGTAAAGCACGAATATTTGTGTCTCTCATGAAGACACATTATATTCTGCTTGATGAAAATTTCTTATTGTCTATTGTCGTATCACTATCATCGATTCCTCTTGTAGGTGACAAGTTCTATGACGAATCGCATGGAAATAGTACCACCGTATTACGCTTCTACGGTCGTACAGTCATTGTAAATTGTAGTGTTACTGTCTTGTAACGACACAGCGAGCTGGGTATCTGTTAATTTTATTATGTCTAGAATAGAAACAAGAGCCATATTTCTCCTCTCTTTAACTATCGCCCATAAGTTTACCGGCTTTTGCGTCTTCCGAACCAGAACACATCAGTGACAAGTATTGATGATGTTGCGACAGGAGTAGATGAGAAGGAGGAACTAGGTCCAGATTTTTTATTACGATAGCAAATAAGCATCTGGGTCTCATGATGAAAATAATAAAATATCGCCTATAGACACTAAATATGTTAATGACTCGTTGCTATCTTGTGACAAGGTCTAATGTCACATGCATACGTTTACCAGCTACCTAACCCTCCAAACCGGAACATGACAGTGACAGGCACTGATGGTATTGCGGCAGGAATAGGCAAGGCGGTGACAAAAGACCCGGGCGAGACAATGCAGAACTCTACCAACTAGTAGTCACGATGGTAGTGAATTGTTCGCCTTTCTCAGGCTGCCCGGCAAAATGGCAGATTGTCTAATCTTCAAAGAACGCCCGGACCAACACGTGAAAATAAGTAGTGGGAACATTTCGCGTTCAAATAAGTCATCGTGGTGTATTACATGTACCTAAGCTGTTCTTAAGAATAATGTCGGAGTCGATGATATATACCTACTACCAAAGTTGTAGCTGGGACGCGGGTGGTAAGTAGTCAACCTGCTGCGGTTATCTTTCACCATCAACAGAGCGATTTTAATTACGTTTTTTAATCTAATAAGATTGCTTTTTATATTTTTTGTTTCAGCTATTATTAACAGTATACTACGAAAGCAACTGCCCGGACAGTAAGTCTTTCATCTTGAAGCAGCTTCAACCGGTGCTGCAAGTACTGCACCAATATGTCCAGCTAAATTTTATACCATTTGGAAAATCTCAGGTCTGTCCCATTTTGTAATTTATCGTTTAAAATAGCACCTACTATTTAATCTGACCGCCCCGTTGGTCAAGTGGTTAGCGGTCCTGACTAGACAATCAATGAGGCTCGGGTTCGATTCCCGACAGGGGCAGGCATTTATGTGATGAGCATAGATGTTTGTATTTCTGGGTTTGGGTGTTTATTAAATATATTTGCGTATTTATGTATGTATTTCTATGTATTAATATCGTTGACTAACACCCATATCACAAGCAAATAATTTGCTTGCTTTGAGGATAGATCAATTCGTGTAATTTGTCCAGTAATATTATTATATTATAAAAAAAATTTACACCGTGTGGGTCCGGACTCTGTTTAAAGAATAGACTACGGCCGTTCTGTCGGGCAGTTCGAGGCGAACGTTTAGCTGTGCGAGTTGAGACAGAGATATACCGTGGCTACTAGGTGGTAGAGACAAGCATTGTCTCGCCCGGCTCGATACGACCTCTTAACTTATTTCTGCCGTAATAGCGTCAGTCTTTTTCACTGTTGTGTTTCGGTTTGAGAGTAAGGTAGCTGGTAAACTCATGCATGACATCAAGAGCCCGCCACAAGGATATCAACGCACCATTAACATCTTTGGTGTCTATCGGAAATAGTTACTTATTTTTGCCGTAATAGCCTCAGTCCTTTTCACTGATATGTTCTGGTTTGGAGAGTAAGGTAGCTGGTAAACTCATGCATGACATCAAGATCCCGCCACAAGGATATCAACGCACTATTAACATCTTTGGTGTCTATAGGTGATAGTTGCCTCTTTTCAACGGAGAGCCATCTGTTTGATATCGTATGACATAAAAAAAGGATGCTAGTTGCTTTCCGCAGTTCACTGATTAAATTTCTTGGGGATTTCACGAGAACAAATAAAAAAATAGCTCTTGCAGCTAAATATACCGTTTAACCCGTATTCCGAATCCGAAATGCCCATTTCGAACAACAGATCTACTGCCTTACAGTTAAGCGAGGAAATAGCTAAAACATGTCAGTAACATCGTGATTACTAACTAGGCGGTAGAGTTTTGTAACATTTCAATCAGATTTGGTACTATCGCCTTACCTAGCCTACCCATCTGCTTGTGCTAGACAAGCAGATGGGTCTCTTAATGGAAAGAGTTACCAAGCCAATCGGTCGTATTTTACGACCTGCCTAGTAGAACGGCAGTTGGCCTATTTTTCAAAGGAGCCAACACGGGGAAATGCTATCATAATGACAGTGCTTTTCGCACTCGTATTTGATGGATAAGGTAAACTTATGCATGTGACAACGCAAATACCGCCAGCAACGTACCATGAACACATTTGTTGTTTACGAGTATATGCGATGCGATGCGATCTTACTACTTGTGCTGGTTTGAACCTACATCTCAGCAATACGTATCATATCGTGACAAGTAGGAGGTAGAGTTCTGCAATATCTGAACCAGGTTTGATACCACCGGCTTAGCTATTCCTGCCGCAATAGCGTAGCTTGTCGCTGTCGTATTTAAAACACAAGGTAAATGTATGTATGCATGTGGCAATTCAATACCGACGCTAACTCACCATTAACATATTTGGTATCTATATACTATCACTAGTGGCTATCCTACTATGATAGTCCCGCTACGCTTCGCTGCGTTACGTCCTAATGTGCTATGATGTATTTTTCGTTGCGATGAGGCTGCTATCTGTCAGTGTGCTCGATACTTTATATTCAGCATGTTTCAGAGAAGTTTTTAAAAACTATCTTTATGCCCGTATCCCCGAAAGGGTAGGCAGAGGTACAACAAGTGCACCCACGATTAGCCGAAGATAATTGGTCCCACAATGTGATAGGTGGCAAGCCTATCGCCAACCGGGCACTTTCCAATCCCGGGCAATATTGTTTTTATCAGAAAACTGAAAAAAACACATTTTTTTTGATTTTCCCGACCCAGGAATCGAACCCGGGACCTCATGTGGTCAACTCCGACACCGGACCCCTAGACCACAGAGGCGATTAGAAGTTTTTAGCTTATTCGTTATCATTTGATGATAAAAAATATTTTATGTCTCAATTCTGTTATAAATTTTATTGATTTTCAATTGTTCTTTTTTTTAATTAAAACAAAAGCTTACGGGCGAAGCTGTGCGGGTCAGCTAGTTAAATAAAAAGCGGCCAAGTTTGAGTCGGACTCGCATACGACAGGTTCCGTGCCATTATTACCGTAGCGTCCAGAGCCCCCCTTAAATTTTTATTTTCTTCTGTTTTTAGAATTTGTTGTTATAGCGGCAACACACAGTCTGTGAAAATTTAAACTTTTTAGCTATTGTTGTTCATGAGATACAGTCTGGTGACAGACAGGCGGTCAGACGGACTGACTGCTACGTTTGTACCCTTTGGGTACAGAACCCTAAAAACCGACGGTAATTGTTACATACAAGAGTTTAAATAAAAACTCTCACCAGTTTTGTCTAAAATTAGCTTAGATAGGCTACTAGAGTTAATGCCTAATATTAATTTATATAAAAAATTGTAGAATATATATATATATAAAATTTTTCAGAGTATAGATTATGGAGACGGTGGTTTTGTATGTCAACATGGGTCGGCAGAATGTTTGGGCAACCTAGTGCAGGATTGTGCGTTGCACGAGATGAGCAGGGACAGTGATTTGAAGAAACTGGCTTATGTTGCTTGTGAGATGGCCACTGAAGCCGCTTCGAGAGGAGATCTTGATGTAAGTTTTTAATATAGCACAGAATATGTGTTCACTGTACTGGTGTAGATATTGACGTTGATGGACGTCCTGGACTTCAGGGAATAGACTCTCTTCCATTCTGCCAGGCAGTCTAAACGTGTCACTACCATAGTGACTACTAGGTGGTAGAGTTGTGGTAATAGCGCAAAACAGCTCATAAGAGGATTGCAAATCTATACACCACCAGCATGACTACTAGTTAGTACCTCCTTTGCTACTCACTTAAAAAAATACTCACTTTCGCATGGAAATTGGTATGTCGCCGATTTCCTTACTTCTGTCACCAACATTAATGCTGATATCATATTTATCAATGGTAGCCAGTAAACTATCTGAGTACCGATTTATAGCTTGGTCTACTAGTCATTAAGATTTACATGCTCCTTAATGCACACACTTGGTAGTTATGTCTGATATCGGAAAAGCTGTCTACTAGTGTGTTGCTCGTAAGATTTTTCTTAATAAAATTATCATGATAAATTTTGTAAGGTGAGATAAAGAACGATCAAATTTCATTTTCTGCTAATAAATGTAAAAAAGCTAATCTTTGTGAATTTATTGATTACTATGTTTAAGTAGGTAGTCATTAGTAACGATAATGATCAAATAGTATTTGATTGTATTAATTTTAAAGTTATTATAGTAAAGATAGGGTTATTATATTATATTTAAATTCCAATATTTTATATTTATATTTTATTGAATGAGATAACTTATAATAATAATTAATTTAATTAAATTTGCGATTTTTGTCGAGTGAAAATGGCTTTCAAACGGCATTATTCTTTTGCTCAAGTTTATTTGTCCAAATAGGTAAACTCATACCAAAAACGACGTGACACCGTTAAAGCATATAAATCTGATCCCAGTTTAGCTTTGTCTGAATTTTAGGTAACCTTATGTTTCAGATGTTTAAGGCTCGGTTTTTAAACATTTTAATATTGAATTTCATAGCCTTTAACACTTTTTATTGATTTTAAGGCCGTTAAATGCTTTTGTGTTATGATTCCATTCTATTTTCCAGTGTGTGGAAAAGATGGGACTACCTGCTAGTGTCGTTGAACAATGTGCTTTATCCAGCAAAGGAATATCTCTACAGCTAGAATCAGAATACTTGACGAGCTTAGTAAGCCCCAAGTTTGTGCCAACGGTCACAATTAATCGAGTAAGTTTTTTATTAAATAGGTATTAGTGCTGGTTTGTGTAATTTTTGTCGTAGTTCATTATATCAGCTAATAATTTTTAGGGTTCCTAACTAAACCTTTATAGTTTGGCTATATCCGTTCGTCCGTCCGCAATCTAGCTCAGAAACCCTTAGTACTAGAAAGCTGTAATTTTGCATGAGTATACATATTAGTCACAGCAACTAAGTGATAACATTAAATCTTAAATAATATTTTTTTGTGAAATATTAAGGTTTAAAGTGCATTTTAGTTAGAGTCGTGTTCTAAAGCCATCTTATTGTTTGCTATCTCACGTCATAAGAAATAATTTATTTATTTATATCTAAATCCCTAAATTCAAATAAAAAAATAGTTAATAATTCGAAACTGAAGCTTTCGGCTTCACAGCTCTTACACTTTTTTATTTTATAAATGTGGTCATATTCCCGTTCTAAATGTAGCAATATTTCTTAAAGAATTTCTTAAAGCTAAATTCCCAAATGAAATCTCTAGCAATAAATAAAGCTTTTGTTTGTTTGTTTGTTCAAAAATTAATAACAAAGGTTTTTATTTAATTGCATAAAAATAACTTAGCAAAATACGAATACAGCGTATATCAAGAATTTTGTCAAGCAAGGCAAAATACTATGACATCCTCACGATATCTTAAACGATGAGTTAATTCTGACATTCAACTTGTTCTATCTAATTATAATAACCTTCTTTTTCAGGAATTTAACCAGGAGATTCAGGATCGTGCTCAAACTGACCTGTTAGGAACACTTTGCTCGTTTCTTACAGAAGTTCCTCCTTGTGCCCATTACTACAACCATATTGCTTTAAAACATTTGATGCACCGGTCGCCATATTTATATTAGAAAATAAAATACTGAAAATTATGTAATATTAAGTTTTTATATACTTTTAATAAAATAATCAGTTGATTATTTTCGAACGCAACTTATAAAAAATAACGGTTATAAAATAAATCACGTTACTTTATTAAAAAAGAAATAAAGTTGATACAACATATTAACCAACCTAATAATTGTCATTTTAGAAGAAAATGTTTCATCATATTATCTAAATTAATTTTTCTTTTGTTAAATACAGGTGTTTTCAGATTTTTTAAATAGGTGTTAATCTTACCTATTAAAGAAAGAAAGAAAGAGAACAGCATCAACTTTAGAACGGTGTTGTAAAGTACAACAATAACAGTTATTTTTTATAAGCGCAATTTACAAAAAATAACTGTTATAAAAATTAAAACACGTTATTTTATTTAAAAAAATAAAGTTGATACAACATATTAACCAACCCAATCTCTGTCATTTTAGCAGAAAATGTTTCGTCAAATTTATATTAATTTTTCCTTTGTTAAATACATGGTGTTTTTCAGTTTTTTTTAAATAGGTGAAAATCTTATCTATTAAAGAAAGAAAGAAAAAGAGAACAGGACCAACTTTAGAATGATCTTAATAAGTAGTTTCTTTTTACACGTTGGTAAAAAAAGTACTACTACTACTTATTAAGATCATTCTGGTAAAAAAGAACTAAATAGTTCACTGATAAAAACGATCAAAAAATTAATTGTCACATTACAAAAGAAAAAAACTAATTTCAGAAGCTTATTTAGATAACATTTTAAAGTTTCTACAATTAATTTGAAATATGTCATTTAATACATCGTTTTGAGAATTTACATCGCATCTCACTATTTTGATAGTCTATGATAAGGCACCAAAAATCTACTCTCATCTGATCTATACACATAATAAAATCGTAGGAAAGTCAAAACTGAACATTGAATATTTTTTTAAAAGAATACTTGGGGCGTTATCTACAATCGATATCGAAGCCAAAAATATAGCTTTTAGAATATTTGTCTGTTTGTCCGTATGTATGTCCGGGGTAAACTCAAAAAGTACTGCATGGATTTACTTCAAATTTTGCATGAATATTACTAATAGGTCGGGTCAACATATAGTCTACATATTATCACGCTATCACCTACGGGGGAGGGGCTGTGCGGAGTAAACGAAGTCCGCGCGGACGAAGTCGCTGGCAACAGCTAGTTATTAAATAAAATAACGTCTCAAAAACTCATTTAAATACTATAAATTTATGAGAATTGCTGCCATCGCAGTACTGTTGGTAATAGCAGCAGTACTACGGTGGTAGCAGTTTTCACTAATTTTCATATATTAATTAATTAATCAAAAACATTATAGAGGCTGCAAATAATTTCACTGTGAAAGTCAGATATAAATATATTTATATTTTTGTAAACTTTTGATTTGTGCTAATCTATACAAATAATAAAATCGTAGGAAAGTCAAAACTGTACATTGAATATTTTTTTAAAAGAATACTTGGGGCGTGATCTATAATCAATATCGAAGCCAAAAATATAGTTTTTAGAATTTTTCTCTGTTTGTCTGTATGTATGTCCGGGGTAAACTCAAAAAGTACTGCATGGATTTACTTCAAAAAATATAGGCTACATATTATCACGCTATCACCTAGCGGGGAGGTGCTGTGCGGAGTAAACGAAGTCCGCGCGGACGAAGTCGCTGGCAACAGCTAGTACTTTTAATAAAAAAATAATTATGACTTAATTAATATTTAATATTAATGAATAAAATAAAACAAAATAGCAGCAGGACTATGGTGGTAGCAATTGTTTTAATAAATTCATAATTTAGTAATTAGCCTTTAAAACATTATTGTATTCTTTTAACAGATGAAGGTTGATTTTTTAATGTCGGATCTTAGACTTTGCATACTAACACTAAAGTTGGCCCTGAAAGAAAATTAAGACGGAGAATTATCTACTATCCACCGGTAATAGTGCGCTATGTTAGTGTATACACTGGGAACGCCTTCGCTGCCGCAGTTTTCTGATCCGAATGACACTATCCCCACCTAGAAAAATAATTGTCATATTAGTTTAAAAAATATTACATATGTACCTACATATTAGTTTAAAACTTAGCAAAGAAAAATTTTGCACAACCTGCGAACTTGCTTTTGACGAGCACGCTCTGTCCAATATCCTGCCGGCAAGATCGTAGACTCAAAGCATTGTGGTGTCAACATTTTCCCTTGTTATTTTTTTTAAGTTTTCCCTCGAATGAGATAAGTGCTAAAACACATATATATAATCATCTCTTTAGTATTTACAAAACGTTTTATTTTGAAACGAATCAGTATATTGTTGAAGTTACATAACACACATTATTACTTTTACCCACGATTAGCTGAAGATACTTGGTCCTACAAATGTGATAGGTGGCAAGCCTATCGCCAACCGGGCACTTTCTAATCCCGGGCAACTTTGTGTTTTATCAGAAAACTGAAAAACACTTTTTTTTTTAAGTGCCCGACCCGGGAATCGAACCTGAGACCTCATGTGGTCGACGTCAACGCTGGACTTGGCTTAATAAAGTTTTAGTAAATGTTGATATTGTTACGAATAATCTAAAAGCGTGTAGAGTTGGAGCGCGCGCGCGGTAACTATCTAGAAATAAAAGAAAGAGATAGCTACTCCTATTGACAAAACAAATATTTGACCTGGGGTATGCCATAATGGACTTTGTGGGATATGGTATAAGGTTGAAAGTAGCGTGTACTAGGATTTATGACTCATAACATGTTTACGATAAGAAGTGATTCATTGTTTCCCGATACATTTAGATTTTTCTGGATCCAGCTAGGACTTTTTCCCTGCCTATAAATAGAGTGGTGTTGACAAACACAAGGCAGTTTTTATCAAGCGATCGAGAGCGATACATCAAGTGACCAAGTGCGAAGCGAGAAGTGTTTTATTGTGTAGTGTTCTAAGTTCAGTGATAGTATAGCGAGTGACTAGGGTGTAAAGTGTATTTTAGTATTACGTTGTGTTGTGTTGTGTAAATACACGGATTTAATATAAGTGGTGTTTTCTTACAATTGCGAACCCGAGTACGGAAAAATATAAAGGACATAATATCAAACTGCATAGTCTGTCACCGTTTGCGATACAGTCGCAGCCAAACCGACCAAACACTACAAATGTCACTTTTTTATTCAGTGGTCAGTTCTCTCTGGGACTGTTTGAAGAGTTTTTGGTATTTGAAATTATAAATTGGTAGTTAGCTTCCGGTAGAGTTTGAAATCAGTTTAAAAAATAACTGTTAATAAAGGTCCTTAGTAATTTTTATAAAAAGTTTCGCTCGGAGCATATCTGAGATAAGAGCGTTACGTAAACTTATGTATGTAACGGTTTATATTATGAACCAGTAGAATGAATGGAACGTCACAAACAGTGTGGACTAAAATTGAGAGTGGCGAACATCATACACAGGTTTCAAAAAAATCTCTATAAACCGATTTATTGATTCAAATACCTTTATAATTTTGCTCCATAAGGAAACTGGTATTCTTAAGGTTAAAATAGAGCCAAACCCTTAGAAATAGCACGTTACGTACTTGTATTTGAAAATTAACCGATT
This sequence comes from Apodemia mormo, assembly GCA_036924255.1. Lineage (NCBI taxonomy): Eukaryota > Metazoa > Arthropoda > Insecta > Lepidoptera > Riodinidae > Apodemia > Apodemia mormo. Next base: position 25,257,455 of record JAUPFN010000016.1, read on the forward strand.
ATCACACCCTGGCTTCCGGTTATATACTTCCCCTAATTTGTATAAAATGCCAAATGTAATTCAAACATATTAACATCCCCGTGTTGGTCCCGGGCTCCTTTGAAGAATAGGCAAACTGCTGTTCTGCCAGGCGGGTCTTAAAAGGCGACCGATTGGCTATACGAGTCACTACCATCGTAGCTACTAGGTGGTGGAGTTCTGCACCAGCCACCGCCTTACCTACTCCTGCCGCAATAGCGTCAGTACTTGTCACTGTCGTGTTCCGGTTTAGAAGGTAAGGTAGCCGGTAAACTTATGCATGTGGCATAAGACCTCGTCACAAGATAGCAACGATAGCAACACAAATTATCATCTTTAGTGTCTGTAGGCGATGGTTGACTCTTTCCATCAGGAGACCCATCTGCTTATTTGCTATCTTATGATATATATATAAAAAAAAAGAAATAGCGCACACTATGAAACAAATCAACTAGTATTTTTAAATAAAATCATAAATTTGGCGCAAAAATTTTTTTTCATGATTTTTAACATTGTTTTTTTCCTAAATGTGGGCGAAAGTATGTTTTTCTTAGATATATTATTGATAAAATATTTGTAAAGTTTTAAATAGTTTAGGCCTATTACCTTGACTTAAATTATTTTTTCTTTATGTCAACTCTCTATGAAATGTGTCTATTATTTTTCTTTTCAATTTTTTATACATAAAAAAATTAACATATATGTTATAAATGGTTCCAATAGATTCAGTAGCTGTTTTTCAACCAACATACTTTTCGCTCTTACATATAATTCTGTTGACAGGTTGTATAAATGCTTAAATAATAAACACTTAAAACCCAGATATACCAATTGTGCTCATCACACAAATATTTTCCCTGTCGGGAATCAAACTCGAGCCTCGTCGATTACGTAGTTAGAGTCACAAAAAACTCAACTAACGGCTTCAGGTATCATGAGTAACAAGAAAAAGTCATTATGATAGAAAAATGTGTCAATAGTCTGGATAGATGTAAATGATGAAGATCGATTATCACTAACTGGTAAACTAAACGGAACTGGAAAGTGATTTGTTTAACTTCGCCAAATATGTAAAGTATTTCCATTATATGGCTAAACAGTCAATCTATATTATAATACTAGCTGTTGCCAGCGATTTCATCCGCGTGGACTGTTTACTCTGCACAGCACCTCCCCCGTAAGTGATAGCGTGATAATATGTAACCTATATGCTGACGCGACCTGTTAGTGCAAAATTTGAAATAAATCCATGCAGTACTTTTTGAGTTTACATACAGACAAACAGATAAACAGATAAACAGACAAACAGACAAAAATTCTAAAAACTATATTTTTGGCTTCGATATCGATTGTAGATCACGCCCTAAGTATTCTTTTAAAAAAATATTCAATGTACAGTTTTGACTTTCCTACGATTTTATTATATGTATAGATATTATCTATATTAACATTATAAATGCGAAAGTTTGGATGTTTGGATGGATGTTTGTTACTCAAGAACGCAAAAACTACTGCACTGATTTAAATTAAATTTGGCACACAGGTATATGATGACCTGGAATAGCACATAGGCTACATTTTATTCCGAAAAAATAAAGGAATCCCGCGGGATTCGCCAAAAACTTTTATAATGCAGCGGGCTGCACGCTGCAGCTAGTAATATTATAAATGCGAAAGTTTGGATGTTTGGATGGATGGATGTTTGTTACTCAATCACGCAAAAACTACTGAACAGATATGAATGAACTGCCCGTTTGGTCGAATGGTTAGTGACCTTGAATACGCAATCGACGGGGCTCGGGTTCAGTCCCCTACGAGGAAAGCATTTGTGTGATGAGCATAAATGTTTGTTTCTTGATCATTTAAGTGCATAAAACTGTACATTTATTCGTAGTTAGCACTACTTTTGTATAAATTGTTATTCTTTAACCAAGGGTTGTCTGAAAGAGATCGCTTTTTTAGTGATAAGACCGCCTTAGTGTATCTTACATAGTACGAAACTGTATTTTACTTTTATGTTGTCATATATTTTGGTGCACAATAAAGAGTTATTGTATTGTATTGTATTGTATTGTATTTCCGCGTTTGAGTATCTAATCCAGTATACATAGAATATACATAGAAATACATATATAAATATACGTATTTCTATGTATTACAGTACCCGGCGATAAATATTGCACATCGAACTTTGGAAAGAGACAATCGGATAATTTCGGCTTCGTAGAGCGTTATCTCTGTCGCACAAAATACAAACAGTCCGGTACCTATTAGGAGCTGTTAAAACAAGTATGATTTGCTTCTTTTGATATTTTTATTCTTTGTATAAAATACACTAATTTTTCTATAAGTGATGGCTTTAGGTTGGGGTAAAATAAAATAAAAAAACATGTTTACATTATGTTTACGTATTTAATTATTTTAGAACATTACAGCGTTAGTGTACATAATAAACAACATTATACCTATTGCTAAAATGAGACATTGCAATAAAAATAATAATAATTCTAATTCTCAATTACTTCCATTTCACTATCTGTGCTCTCAAAGAGGTCAATATCACTGCCACTATCAGCCGTATTTATTACTAATCTATCAGTGTAATTGTCTAAACTGTGTTGAATGCTTCTATATTCATTCTCACATTTGATTGCATGATCGCAAACCTTTTTCCACTCTTCAGCGCCGATCATGTTTACTTTTTCAGTCAATAATGTTTTTACTGTAGTTAAGTTCATACCCACATTTCTAGAGGCTACATAGCCTTTCAGTTGAGACCATATATTTTCAATTGGATTAAAATCCGTATGATATGGTGGCAATCGCAACACAGTGTGCCCATGTTCGGCAAGTACTTTGTCCACAGAAAACTCTGTATACCTCTCCTTGTGCTGACATATAATAGCGTAAATCTGGGTTTTTGTTAATTTTGGATCAACTGGAATTTCATGTCTGTTTAACCAGTTGATCATTTCCCGTTTAATGGTGTTTGAGTTGGGGGGTCTCTCAACATATTTGTTGTGATAGGGTGCGTTGTCGATAACTAGAACAGAATCACTGGGTATATTTGGGATTAATTGGTTAACCAGCCATTTCTCATAGTTATCGTTATTCATTTCATTGTGATAGTCACCTGTAGTGTCCGTGGATTTATACGTTAAAAAAGCACCGGGTACAAAGCCTTTTTCATTTCCCGCATGAACTATTATCAAACGTTGACCTTTTGAAATTGGCTTTTTTACTCCTTTTTTCTTATCGTCACTCCAAGATTTCCCTTTAGTGTGGGATGCATGTATATATGACTCATCCATGTAGACGATATTTTTTCCTATTTCGCGAAATTTGCGTATTTTATCAAGGTATTCCATTCTTTTGAGACTAACGTCGTGCTTTTCCATTAGAATTTTTCGATTATCTTCCATTTTAGTGAACTGAAATCCCATGTCATGAAGTATTTTTCTCAACGTTTTTTCAGACCCATTGTAATTAATAGCTTCAGATAACTTAGCTTTTAATGATTTTATTGTTAGCAGTTCATTAAATCGTAAGTGAAAATCATACACCATTCTTCGAACAACATCGTAATCAAAATCGTCCATATCCAAACGAAATTGCTTTTTTGGTCTCCCTTTTTTTGGAGTGCTGAACTTAATTTCAGTCGAATGTGTTTCAGTACTGACTTCGTTTAATATATTGTTCAAAGTTCTTCTTGAAATTCCAGTGGCATTTGCAACTCGCTCTTGAATCTTCTTAAAATAACAACTTACATTTTCATCTACTTTTTTTTAAAATCTATCAGCTTCGGTTACAAAGTATTTATAAACATTGTAGATAATTTCACGTGACTGACCTCGTAAAGGTTTCCCTCTTTTTCCGAAAGATGCCATATTACAACTTTAAATTATTTAAATTTGTGGGTGTTATCAACTCTTAATATATATTTTGATCGGGACGCGACTACGGTACTTGAACAACGACTGACTAAACGTCACATAGGTAGTGTGGGACAGAGATAACGCTCTACGAAGCCGAAATTATCCGATTGTCTCTTTCCAAAGTTCGATGTGCAATATTTATCGCCGGGTACTGTAGCATCGTTGACTATCTCTGCCCATAACACAAGCAAATAATTTGCTTACTTTGGGGTTAGATCAGTAATTGTAATTTTTCCCGTGAATATTATATTATTATTTAAATTTGGCACACAGGTATATGAAGATCTGGAATAGCACATAGGCTACTTTTTATCCTGGAAAAGTGAGACATTCCCGCGGATTCGCCAAAAACGTTTATTATGCAGCGGGCTGCACGCTGTAGCTAATATTCCAATGCTTGTCATTTTGCTATGTCATAAAAACACATACATACATATCTTCACGCCAGATCCCTTACGGGGTAGGCAGAGAGAACTGAGTGCCATACATCACGATCCTTGCAGGCTTGTCTCGCTTCCTCCACATTCATCACTCTTTTCATACACACACGCCGGTTGCGACACAACCCTCGGACAGTAATCTGATCGTGGTATGTCAGTCTTGGTCTTCCCCGGAACCTACATCCTTCCACATTGTCCTAAAAACATACCTGATAATACTGATTATCTCTATTAATAAGTAAGGGAGCTCCCCCGAAGCCGGAGCAAGCGTCTTTGCCTTCTTCGCCGCCTGCGCACAGCTGCCCCTCGTGGATCGGCACTGATTCGCCGAAGATTTTTTCGCAAGTCTCCAATGGAACCAAAGGAACTTCAAGTTGTTGTTGACGGCCAATCTTCGAGCAAAGGAATAGACAAATAATTATCTTTCAAAATATAAATATTATATTTTTTTATATCATAAGATAGCAAACAAACAGATAGGTCTCCTGATGGAAAGATTGAACCATCGCCTATAGACAGCAAAGGTGTTAATGGTGCGTTGCTGCCTTGTGGCGAGGTTATAAGTGCACCGGCTACCTTACCCTCCAAACCGAAACACGACAGTGACAAGCAGTAACACTATTGTGGCAGGAATGGGTACCAACCCATCGTGGTACCAGACCCGAGCGAGACAATGCAGAACTCTACCACCTAGTAGCAACGATGGTAGTGACTCGAATAGCCAATCGGTCGCCTGAAAGACCTGCCCCGCAGAACGGCAGTTGGCCTATTCTTCAAAGGAGCCCGGGACCAACACGGAGAAAAATTTGCACAATAATATGATATTTTTTAAATATTTGCACACTATATTAGTAGCTTTTTCGCCGTGTTGCTTTGAAGTTGCCTCCTTTGAAGAATAGGTCAATTGCCGTTCTGCCAGGCAGGTCGTAAAAGGCGACCGATTGGCTATCGAGTCACAACCATCGTGGCTACTAGGTGGTAGAGTTCTGCATTGTCTCGCCCGGGTCTGGTACCACAGCCTTGCCTATTCCTGCCGCAATAGCGTCAGTGCTTGTCGCTGTCGTGTTCCGGTTTGGAGGGTAAGGTAGCCGGTAAACTTATGGATGTGGCATTAGACCTTGCCACAAGATAGCAACGCACCATTAACATCTTTGGTGTCTATAGGTGATGGTTGACTCTCCATCAGGAGACCCATCTGCTATCTTAAAATATAAAAAAAAGCTTTTGCACACTAGATTTGTAGTAGAATATGTTAGTAACTTAATTAATATTTTAATAACTTATAACACCCCTATTATTGCAAATAAATATTTTTATTTCATTTCAAAAAAAGTCAAAAATTGCCAAATAGAGGAGCATTGCGAATCTTGTTTACATGATCATAGGAATCACCGCCATCTAAACTAATATTATAAAAAGGAAAGATTTGATTACATATACTACATTTTACATATACATTTGATTACATACACAGGTACGAGTGGTGTAACATCTCTCTGTCTGTCTGGTACCATCGCTTTAAGTATTCCTACCGCAATACCTTCAATGCTTGCAACTGTCATGTTCCGGTTTGGAGGGTAAGGTAGCTGGTAAACTTCTGTTGCATTAACATCTGGCCACACGGACAGTAACGCACAATCAACATCTTTGGAGTCTGTAGACGATGAATTCTCTTTCTCTCAGGAAAGCCATCTACTTGCATGTTCTTCTGTTATTAAAAAGTAAGTTTATAGAGTACCGCTAGTGCTCTCGTTAAGGAACCGTAGAGCGAATGCTCATTGCTTACAGCAAATTAACAGTACGAGTACCGTAAAGTGTCATTGCAGTGTCGCTTAAAATTTTTGGTGCTGGAGCTATTTTCAATCTACCAAGCCTATTGCATGTTTGTGTACCAAGTCTGGTCAGGTTCTCGCTTTAAATTTACTGCCCATTTTTATTGCCCTTTAAATTTACTCCTCAAGTTGGGACTCTAACCAACTAAGTCGGTGTCGACTCGTTCAAAATGGTCAAATTCTTCTTTGCTATGAGATCGACTCCATTGGCCTGAAGCTTAAGGAGAAGTCCCAGATTCAAGTCCTAGCGTGTTCAAATTCTTCTTTGTTGTTTTTATGTTTTTCAAGTTTTCCCAAGAACGGGAAATTCTTTACTTTATTTCGAACTATGTACTTATAGCCTGCCTCTAGCGGCAGTTCAATAATTAAATGAATCTAAAAAAAGTCATAAATTATTCTTACCAAATTATTCTGTCCCGACAGTTTTCCCCATCCGACGAGCGAGGCGCGTTCATTTATAATTATTTCCGGCTTATCGTTCAGACAGATCGGAGCTGCCGTTACTGAAACATAACCAAGGTAATTAGTGACATTGTTGCCATTATCTGATGGACGCTGTCACTCAGGTGAGACAAGGTCAAAAATTGAAAAATATCTGATGGTTACATCATTCTAGACACGTATTGTTGAATGAACTTGAAATTTTACAAAGTAAGGGTTACAAAGTAAATGACGTCGTTTTAGTCCAGTAAAAAACACTTATCATTCTTTAAGCAGGTAGTTCTCTTGATAGTAAGAGATTACCATCACCTAACAAAGGGCAATAAACCAATCAAAATTTGTAATAAGAACCCATTGTGACGAGAGACAAATAAATATATAAATGCACCCTTAAAAATGCTATTCTCCAGACAAGTTTATAATTTTTTTATATCATAATACATAGCCATCTGCTTGTTCGCTATTTAAATAGCAAACAACTATCTAGTTGTTTGCTATTTAAATAGCTACCCTGATGTAAAGAGAAAACATCGCCTATAAACAGCAAATACTTTAATGGTTATTAGTGTAGCGAGATAGCAATGTCACATGAAACCATCGCCTATAGATCCCAAAAATGTTTATGGTGCGTGGCGAGATGGCAATGCCACATACATAAGTCTACAGGCTACCTTGCCCTCCAAACAGGAACATGACAATGACAAATATTGACGCTATTGCGGCTGGAATACTGCCGATAATTTGCGGAACACTACCGCCTAGTAGTTACGATGGTAGTGAGAGGTATAGCCAGTCGATTGCCTCTTACAACCTGCCTGGCAGAACGGTAGTCTATTCTTCAAAGGAGTCCAGTCCAACACGGGGTAAAATGAAAAAATGGCCAGTGATTGCCCAAATGTTCAATGACCATCGTGACTAGATAATAGATACTGCTAGTATAATATACATATTATTATTTCTTCTATGCTACTAGGTGGTAGAGTTTCAAAATCTCGTCCGGGTTCAAGGTACTGAACAGCGGTGGTCATAGTTTTACCTAATTCTACTGCTATAACGTCAATGCTGCTAATAATATTTTAACTATTTCAGCTGCTATAACGTCACTAGGTGGTAGAGTTCTGCATTGTCTCACCCCGGTCTGGTACCACCGCCATACACATGCCTGCCGCAATAGCGTCAGTGCATGTCACTGTCGTGTTACAGTTTGAAGAGTAAGGTAGCCGGTAAACTTATGCATATGGCATTAGACCTCGCCACAAGATAGCAACGCACCATTAACACCTTTGGTGTCAACAGGTGATGGTTGACTCTTTCCATCAGGAGATCCATCAGCTGGTTTGCTATCTTGTGATATAAAAAAAATGCTTGTTTTTGTCGTAATTTGATGTGGAACCTCCACACCGAATTACGACACCATTACCCTAAACAAGCAAAGCACCATAAACGTCTTGGGTGTTTATAAGCAGTGGTTATCTCTTACAATCTGAAAAAAGCTGCCTGCTGATTTGTTACCGTGTGATATAAGACAAAGATGGCTTACGTGGTAGATCTCAATAATTATTTATTAAGCTTAATTAATATTTTTGATATTTTGAGGCACCAATTGTTTCCTCCAAGCAAACAAAATATGCTTAGCAATATCCTACGGTATAATAAACTTTCAGTATTAAGACTAATTTTAATAAACTATTTATGTTTTGCTAAGTTAAACAACTAAGTTAATCTATCATTAATATTGTTAAAGAACTAAAGAGTGTACCCCACGTTCCTTACGGCAAATTAGTACGACCGTTTTTAGTACTGAAAGTACTTTTATGTATTATAACATAGCTAACAAGTAGATGGTTATCCTTATGGAAAGCGAAGCCATCACCAATAGATACCAAAAATGTTTACGGTGCTTTGCTATACGTATGGCGAGATGGTAATGCCACATACATAAGTCTAGTGGTTACCTTACCCTCTAAACGCTAATGACATGACTTGCATTGACGTTATTGTGACAAAAATAAACAAAGCGGTGGCACCAACTACCCGGACGAGACGTTGCGAAACTCTACCACTTAGTAGTCACGATGGTAGTGACACGTATAGCCAATCGGTCGCCTTTTACGACCTGTTTGGCAGAAGGGGAGTTGGCCTATTCTTCAAAGGAGCCCGGACCAACACGGGGTCTAATGTCTTTGCATTGCCACCTACCCATAATTCTAGGCAAGGCCCAGGTCATATTTTCTGGATGCCGCAGCGGGTAATGTAACAAACCTGCATATTTATTTAACATGTCGAGTAGTCGCTAATATGTGGTTTGTTCAAGTCATGTACTAATATGATGCTAATAGAGAAAAGGTAGCGTTAGTAAAACTCTATAAACTTCCTTATTTATGTTCTAGCACGTTTTTATAAATCACATATGTACCTGAAAATTTTATGTCTTCTTTTAATATTATAAGGGCGATATCATGTCGAAATATCTTCTGTTCGTAACCAGGGTGTACTGAGACACTCTCTACTTTGATGGCTTGAGTCGGTGGTGCGCAGAAGAAATCGTTGCAGTCTGGACTACGGCCTATGTCCCATTCGCCCACAACAATACTGGATCTAAAAAATATGGAAGAATAAAAATGAAATTTAAAAAAACAATGGCACTCTGGGAGTTTAGACAGAAGTGAATACTTAAAAAATTCACCATTGTTTTCACTTTGATTGAGATATCCTTTCCGCTACCTTCCCCTACCTTTTTCCTACCTAGCCCCTGCATCATCCTACCTTCCCGCTACCTTGCCTCTAACTTCCCGCTACCTTCTTCCTTTTTTATATCATTAGATAGCATATAGTAGTGACTCGAATAGCCAATCGGTCGCCTTTTGCGACCTGCCGGGCAGAACGGCAGTTGGTCTATTCTTCAAAGGAACCCGAAACTAACACGTTGATCCTATAGACATCAAAGATGTCAATGGTATCTTGCTATCTGTGTGGCGGAGTTAGAATACCATACGTATAAATTTACCGGCTACCTTACCTTTCAAATCGGAACTGGACAGCGATAAACATTTACGTTATAATAGCAAAAATAGGTAAGGCGTTAGTGTCAGATCCGGCAGAGACATTGCAGAACTCTACCTAGGTAGAGTTTTGCATAGTCTCACCCGGGTCTGGTACTACCGCCTTACCTATTCCTGTCGCAATAGCGTCATTGCCTGTCGCTGTCGTGTTCCGGTATGGAAGGTAAGGTAGCCGGTAAACTTATGCATGTGGCATTAGACCTCGCTGTAAGGTAGTAACGCACCATTACTGTCTTATGTTATAAAAAAAATCACCTATATTTCCATCAGGTAATCCCCTAAGATATGGTCCCAACAAGAGAACCATCTGCTTGTTTGCTATCCTATAAAAAATATTTACATATCTTCACGTCAGATCCCTTACGGGGTAGGCAGAGAGAACACGATCCTTGCAGGCTTGTCTCGCTTCCTCCACATTCATCACTCTCTTCATACACACACGCCGGTTGCGAAGACTCTTGACGCCACTTTTGTACAGTACTCGATTAATCTGATCGTGGTATGTCAGTCTTGGTCTTCCCCGGCACCTACATCCTTCCTCATTCGCATTGTATATCTGTTTTGTTAACCTTTCATCTACATTCATCTACATTCTTTCTACATGTCCGAACCAACGGAGCATGCCCTTTCTCATCTTTACACCGACACTTTCTTTCAAACCTAACCTCTCTCTCACTTTGACATTACGAACCCGGTCCGCGAGTGTCACACCACATAGTTTTTTTTCGCTAAGAAAAAAATATTTAAAAACATCTAAAAACGTAAACACAACAGTATCTTGACAAGATTATGCAAGGTAGTGGCAAGATTCTGGAAGCCGTTAAAATACTAAAATTATTTGTCGAGAATCTAGAAAAACTCACAATTTATATCCCTCTGGTTTCGCTAACGCACAATGTGCAGCAGTGAGCACAACTCGCTTTGAGATAATAGAGCCACTACATGCAAATCTTACGTTACCACTGTCTTTATCTGAAAGAAACAAATACAAAATTTTTATACTTTTTTCATTGTTTTATATTAAAGCACAGCTTTACCTTAAAATAAGTTTGTTTAAAAAGTTTGTTTAAACTCCTAATGCTCCACCAGTTATTCTTTAGACCAACAGAAAAAAGCCTCCGAAAAGATATGCCGTATAAGGCATAGCTTTAAGTAAATTTAAAAATATACTGCATACATACACAATTTAAAATATATTAGAATTACATATTTACAATATGATAGGTAGCTTTTAGAGCTATATAGCTAAAGAGTGCCGATGAGACCCACTCGCTTAGAATAAGCAGCGTGTTAATATTTTATGGCTTCCGTGTTGGACTCAGTATTCGATATACTATTTCAAAAGTAAAGATAATATTTACTTTTACTTGTCACTAGGCATTTTGGCTACCGATAATAATATGTTTCTGTAATTATACCAAAGGCAATTCGTTTAGATATAACAGGTAGGTCTTTGTTTACAGGTCTCGTCGTGATTACAACGAAGCTTATAGTAGCAATAATTTAGCACAAATTAAATCAACTATGTTGTATTGAGCAAAAATCAGAATATATCATATTGATTTTTTTTAATTCTTCGGCCGCACCTGCCTGTATCGTCCCGAAGACATTAGTGCACTATTCAAGACACATGCAGTCCGAATGCTTACGACGATAGCCGGTCACATTTGCATGTATCGCGTCAATGCACGAAGCTTTGTGACGATAGACGCAAGTGACTCTATGCTGTATCAGCATAGAGGAAACATTGATTTGTTTAACTGAGTAATGTATCTCTGCGGCGAGATATATGGCTCTCGTCTTGTGCGCGATACATTTTATGATGTTTATCCTGACAGGTTTGCCAGGATGGCGTGTTACTAAAACCATTACTCTCTGTCTACCCTTCTGTTGTTACAGTACCAGTAACAGTTTTTAAAACCATAATAAGTAGATAGTATGGCTATATTAACAAATTGGACCCCTTTAATTTATACAAGAAACATATTTTACTGAAAATTTCTGCTTGATTTATAAGAGCAATACACACAAAAGTTTAAATGTTGTATTGAGATACAGACCTTCGATTAAAGAGATTAATGTACGACGTTTGTACATAGAGGTCGTTGCCTTCGATGAACAAATCTACAGCATACCAAGCTTGTATCAATAATCGGTCTCTGTGTGAAGCGTGTCATACGGCTACGGATCGGAGCCAATATTTGTAGTTTAACATGTAATCTTTTCCCATACGATGATATGGATTTGGCGGTTTTGTTAATATTACAATAATTGAAAGTAATGTCTGAATGTAATTTTTGACTTTAACAATTCGACAAACGAAGAGCTACATTTTGGTGTCCTTAAAGGAAGTATTTTAGTGCCAACCATTTAGTTAATATCTATAAAAAATATTTTAATATATTTTTACATACTGGTAAAACCAATCCTTGCGACCCAAGGATGAGCACCGACTCCATTGTAGTTGACACCTTGGACCATGCTTCTGCCACACTCCGGAGTGCCAGGAGCATACACTCGCGCACAGTCGCAGGACGGGCAGCACACGTAGTCTTCATTATTGATGTTGCCACATGTTAATTCATTTAGACGATGGAAATATCTGAAATAAGTAATTGAACAATAATATATATATTTTTAAATAAAGAAAATTATAAAAGTAGGTATTTTAAATGTCATAAGATAGCAAACAAACAGATGGCTCTCATGATAGAAAGTGTCAAACAGTGTTTATAAACACCAACTCTCACCAACAAAATTCGCTCTCCAACTCCGACCTTCTCTCCCAGTTCGGCTTGGCTATATGCATTTTCATATAGCCATGTCGAACTATGAGAGAAGGTGTAGTATAGTAAGGATAGTTTGCACACGTACTGTTTTATACTTTCTCTAGTTCGAGCATTTTACGTATGCAAGTTTATCATTCTAGCCCTAGTACCCTGCATTCATCTCATTCTATCAAAATGTAGCGTTTTGGACGTTAAACCTCTGTTGTATATGAGTTGTACACAAATTTGTCATTATCTGTATTTTTTGATGAAATATTTTTAAAAATTTAAGTCTCTAGCGTAATAAGTTTTTGGTACATGATCCCAATTTGGTATATGCACTGAGTCACAAGTTGCAGCAAAGTAGCAAGGCCAGGCATTCCATCCTGATTTGACGATAATCAGGAGGGATCGCCTGGCACTGCAACTTTCGTTATATAAAATTTACACATTGCTTAAGAACTACCTATTAAAATAAATAAATTCCTCTAAGTGGTAAAATTCTGCAAAGTTTCATCAGGTATTTGTACCACCGCTTTTTATTTTTCCTGTTGCAATAGGTTCAATGCTTGTAAAGAGGCAGCCTTTAAACTTATGTATGAGTAATTCCGTGACGCGGCATTACATATTCGCTGTACAATCACACATTGGCAGTACGGAAAGCGATATCTTTGTATGTAGGTGACAATTATCTCTTACAATCAGGAAAATCATCTGTTTGTTTGCTATCCAAATATATGAAAATTTTGTTGGTTTCCTTGCATAGTAGGCAGAGAGATATCACCATCAATATATAATACTAGCTGTTGCCTGCGACTTCGTCCGCGCGGACTTCGTTTACTCCGCACTGCTCCTACCCCGTAGATGATAGCGTGATAATATGCAGCCTATATGTTGACCCGACCTGTTAGTAATATTCATGCAAAATTTGAAGTAAATCCATGCAGTACTTTTTGAGTTTACCCCGGACATACATACAGACAAACAGATAAAGAAACAGACAAAAATTCTAAAAACTATATTTTTGGCTTCGATATCGATTGTAGATCACGCCCCAAGTATTCTTTTAAAAAAATTTAATGTACAGTTTTGACTTTCCTATGATTTTATTATATGTATAGATATACCTTATATACCACTTTTATACCCAAATCGCGGAAAAATGTTTTTGAAGCAAAGTTGACAGTTGACATTTGACAAACACGGACCAGGCTACAAAAATATTTCAACCTCGGACTATCTACTGACTCCCACTTGACCAACGACGAGGAGGACCAATTAACATAAACAGCTAATAAATGCAAAAATATTCTGAAATTAAAGTGAGCCCGTAATATTTAGAGAAACGTACTTATCCGATGAAAAACAAGAATAATCCAACAAATCCTCCAGTACTGGGCACGAACTTATTGGAACGCATGTAGTGTTGGCTGGACATCGATCCTGTAAGAAAACAAAAAAGTATATACACATAAATATATTTTCATGCTAAATACTTTGCGGCTAGGCAGAGAGAACTGAGGTTTGTATATCACACTAAGTGTCTGCCCCATCTTCGCACAAGTTAGATTTTAAAACTCATGTATGGTTTTTTAACATTTTCTTTTAATACAAACCCGGTCCTTACAACTAAATTAAAATAAATAAAATTACAACAAAACAGGATTATTATTATATAATTACCAAAACATAATAATGGCATAACTGTAAAATAATTTTCTTTACCCCGTGTTGGTCCGGGTTTTCTTTGAAGAATAGACCATCTGCCGTGGTGCCAGGCAGTTTGTAAAAGGCGAAAAATTGTCCATACAAGTCTTACGAATTGTAAGCGGTAAATGATTGGCTACACAATTCATTATCATCATGGTTACTAGGTGGTAGAGTTCTGCATTATCTTGCCCAGGTCTGGTACCACGGCCTTCTCTATTCTTGCTGCAATAGAATCAGTGCTTGTCTCTGTCGTATTTCGGTTTAGAGGGTAAGGTAGCCGGTAAAGTTATGCAAGTGGCATTAATACCTGTTGCTATCTGTGTGTTGAGCATACAGATAGCAAAGCACCATGAACACCTTGGTGGACAATAGTTGTCTCTTTCCATCAGGAGAGTCATCTGTTAGTTTGCTACCTTATGATAGAATATTGCAAAAAATCCCTCGCTTACCATGGAGCTTAAAGAAATTAAGTTTTTATAGTAAACGAAGCACAATTTTTTTCACATATCTGAATTATAACTAGGAGGTGGAAATAACCCATAATGTAAGCTTACTTGAAAGCCGACGTCATCGTCCGAGGTTGGATTTCCACCGACGCTAATAGTCACACCTAAAATTAAAAAAAAATAATAATTCTTAATTATAATATTTATAACAGAGTCCGACGAGGAGATAGCGAGTTTCCGCGGGATTGAGGATGAAAGGTAAAACGTATACTTTAAATTACGCTTTAAATTATCAAACTGTAGTCCGAAATCATTTATTATTTTTTTGTTCGAAAGCAGGTACTATACAGGTTGCCCCTTGAAAATTTCAAGGTCATCGGTTTTGTAATTCACAAGTTACAGACACAATAAGTTTCAAAGGTTTCTGTGTGACACACAAAATGTATATAGAAACCTTAGAACGTGCGGCTCATTGTAAGTTAGCGTGCGCATGGTGTTTAATGTTTATTTATTGAATGTAATATCCCGGGAGAATCAGTTCTAGTTCTAAAATATACCTGTTTTTAGTAAATGCTATAACTGCAATTTTACTACTTAAAATTAGTAAAATATGTTTGCAACGTAAGCCTAAAATATTGTGGACAACTTTCAATGGAGTAAGCGATAATGCCTTAAACAACTCCGGATAGAAATGTTTTTCGTGGACGGACTTGTAACTCACACGAAAACGTCCTTTTTTTACAAATAAGGATTTAATTAGCAGCCCCTCGGTTAATTATGATTGCCCCGGCAGTGGCATCGGTTAGTTGTAATACATTTATCCGGTGGAAGGATAGGTCCAGCCATGTTTAAGATAACAATACAGGTAGACATTTGCATCACCGGTGTGTGATCTATCTTCCAACAAAAAGAGGTTTTGCAATAATGTTATTTAGTTATATGGAATGAGTATAAAATGGCGCACAAAGAAAACTGTGAGCTTGACTGTAGAAAATATAAGGCGTTACGACAGGCATATGTTAGGCGTTCCAATATTGTTTTGTGGTGACTTCAGTTAAACACTTCTTAAAGTCTCATAAGTCACAAGGGTACATGACAAAGTCAACGCGTTTTCAAATCATACACTAAAAAGTGCTTCACTATATTATATAGTGGTCAAATACTTATATAATATTATAAATAAAACTATATAATAATATAATTATAAATATCAAATAACTATTCTGCAGGATGGCAATCACGAACGAAATCACGGGTACAGCCAGTTGTTACAATAGTAACAAAGATTGCCGATATGATATGACTAGCTTGTCGTCTAGATATTCAGGTATATTATAATAACCTTTGCTTTTCCTTCTCCTGGTGGAAAGAGAAGACCATCGCCTATAGACACCAGAAATGTTAATGGATAATGGTGGAATACCATATCGACAAGCTACGATGTCATTGCGTTAGGAGTACCTAAGGCAGTGGTACCAAAACGTGGGCGAGACGTTGCAGTGTACATGAATAAAAATTTTGACATGAGCACTGTACCCTCGATCTCTACTATAAGTAATAGACCAGGATACATATGTATGGCAAAACGACGTTGGCTGGGTCAGCTACTAATATTATATCGAAAAACGAAAATTGCCGAAGTGCTTATTTTACATATTTCAGCAAATATTTAACATAATATGTACATGATTTCAAAGACACTAGTCTACAAAATATTTTCATCATTATATTCATTTGCATCAATTAATGCGTAGAACTATTAAATAGATACATATTTATGGTTTTGATAGGTATGCATGTGACTAATCTGAATGACCATTACATAACCTTGAAATGAGAAATAATAGAAATTATCATAACATCGAGGCCGTTGCGGTTTTGTTGTCCCTCCAATTATATTACTGAAGTGCAGTGCGTGAAGTTGCCAGACGTCCGGATTCAGATAGATTTGTTTAATTTTTAGTTGAATCCCGCAAATATTCAAATATACATACATACACTATAACTGAGTCGTATCAGGTCATCACTGATTCACTTGTATTTTTTTTTTATATCATAAGATAGCAAACAAGCAGATGGGTCTCCTGATGGAAAGAGTCAACCATCGCCTGTAGACACCAAAGATGTTAATGGTGCGTTGCTATCTTGTGGCGAGGTCTAATGCCACATGCATAAGTTTACCGGCTACCTTACCCTCCAAACCGGAACACGACAGCGACAAGCACTGACGCTATTGCGGCAGGAATAGGTAAGGCGGTGGTACCAGACCCGGGCGAGACAATGCAGAACTCTACCACCTAGTAAAACGCAGAGTAAACCGAATGGTCCGTTAGACATAATTCAAACACAAACTCAAAAAATGCGATATTTAAATAAACCTTTACAGGCACTTTTGACAAGTCAACATTTTTAGAATTAGTACCTTGCTACACATTGAGATTTGACGGAAGAAACTCAGCGGGCTTGTGTTTTTTCTATTTTTTTCATAATTAATAATTGGTATGAGAAACAATTCATAACATATTTTTTGTCTTCTAAATAATGTGAGTTTTTATAATAGCCTTTCTTTAATAGTTTTGTTTCAACACATCTCTTATTGCTTTGAGAAGTTAATTATAAAAGCGCATGCATCGCTTCATAATGGAGTTGCTTATTATATGGAGCCGGGATGCATGCAATGAGTTTCATTAGTTCGTCGGTTAATGAAATAGGTGGTGATCTCGATTGTCATTTTTTACTGACCTGATAATGATTACCATATTTTCCAGTGATAACCGGGATCGATAGCTTTACGTGCTTATCCACATCACGGGAATGTTAGCACACTACCACCAGACTCCGTGCTGCTACTAAGATTTGGATTTAGGACAAAAATTTAGAAATATCCTCAATAACCTTTAGTCTGCCTGGAGATTAAACCCGACGAATAAAGACCTCATTATCTGATACAAAAAGGATCGCAAATTAGGTTACTATATTTATAAATTTCTTTCAAATTTTTTTTAACCCTCGACGCAAAACCGAGGGGTGTTATAAGTTTAAGGGAGTCCGTAGCATCGTAGCGAACAGGCGATTGGTCCGATTTGGTTGCGGTTTTTTTTAAATGAAAGCCCCATTTTGCGATATGGTTCTTAGCTATGATTCAACAGAATCTGTTCAGTCGTTTCAAGATATTCAGATCTTTTCAAATTAATGAAAGAAATTAAGCAACTTGTGAAGGCTTTATTGAAAATAAATGTTATATTCTGTTATTTCAATGCTATTGTAATGACATAGTGACCTTCACCTGATGCTGCTAGATCTTCATTCGAAAATCATTTTCGATTCATAGCTAGCTCTTTGTAACTTTAAATTCCAATTGAATAACACCATATATTTTGGGCTCATTTGATTTGTTCCTTTAAGGACCTTGGTGCCAGTGTTTGATGTTAGAGCTGAAAGAAGTGAACCGGTAAAACTCTTGGAGTTTGGGCTAATTCGGTTTATTTTGGTAAAGTCTTAGGTGCTAGATGTTTTCTAGGATCTGATGAAGAAACTGGATAGTGGCCATCCGAGCTTGGGATAATTTAGTTGGCCATTATTGCGAGAAGATTCGCAGAGTTTGATAATAGATTTAGAAGTAGCCATGGAATTCCTAAACTAAATAAAATAAGCCCATCGAGTTTGGTATCATATATATTATATTTTGGCAAATAGGTAGGTACTCCAAATTAGGATTATCAACATGGTTATATGGTAAAGCTAAAAAAAAAACTAAAAAAAAGCTAAAAAAAATGTTGATTAAAAACCAATACTCGTAGTAACCTTAACCTTAACCAGATACTGCAGAATCCCTTTTCGAGGATCATTTCCTTTCACATTTTGCTTTTAAAAATGATGCAAATGAAGCAGATGCAGTCTGAGGATAAGAAAATGTGTCGGAGTTTTTGAAATTTTTAATTTTATCTTGTTATATTTGTTAGCGATACACAGGCCAAATCCATAATTTGAAAATCATCCATGAATGTTCTACATTTTTTCTTTAAGTAATGACACCAGCGAAAGTTGTCAAAGCAGTCGTTTCTGGTCTCTATTAAATCTCGAGGTATCCATCGAATGCACAGCTTCTACATTTTTATAATATGCTTTTGCAAAATGTTTTGCACTTGGCTCACTGTAATGGCTAATGCAGAACAAATTCGTTAACTAATAGTTTTGTTAGTTTCTATCAATTATTGATATCAGCTATAGAAACCAATATATCAATATTGGTTTCTATAGCTTCATTCGCCCGTTAATCTTCATGTAGATATGTACATATATTTTTAAGAAGTTGATCAAGTACTCGTACATTATTTACGTATCTAAATTTTCCAAACGACGACACAGTGGGTTGGTGTATGTTTAATCATTTTTGTTTGTTAATGTTTATAATAAATATTATGAGGCCATTTCTTTTAACAAGCAATTATTAAAACAAAAAACGACTCCGAGTTGATCCGAAGAACACATTAAACACAGTAAAAATTATATAGCTATGGCACTATCTAATTACACCTTATAAGCTTAATTAAATGCACTAAGTCATTTATGCTAAAAAAAACATAACCCTCCTTCTGTCACGTCGGGTAAAAAACACTAATAATTACGGCAATACAAAATATAAGCAAGACAGTGGATTAACTAATAATGTGTAAAACAAACGTGCAATCATAGAAAAACATGATTGATTGTCTTGTGCAAGTAGGTGGTAGGGTTGGGTATCTCCTAAGCCCCGTTTGGCATCACCGTCTTACTTCTTTCTTCCGTGTCGCGAGTGCTACGCACTCTCTTGTTCCGGTTTGGAGGGCAAAGCAATCAGTTGTTAGGTATCTCACCCAGGTACTACAAAAAGTTTTAAACTTTTAGTGCCGGTAATTTCGATCAAAAATAACCGCCGGTACCTCAAGCGGATATGCTATGCTTTGCCGTCTGCGTTATGTATGCCTTTCTCACCTTTTAAACCTTCCGTGGACTTCAACAAATAATCCAAAACCACGAAATATATATATATATATATATATATATATATATATATATATATATATATATTATTGTATTGGTTTTATCTAGACACAATGAATCAAAACACAATATAAGCATTGATTTATTAAAAACAGTATATTTAATTACTAATGAGTAATTATTATTTATTTAATAAAACTATAGAAATACAACTAATCAAACTAAAAAAAAAATGTGAAAGCCTTGTGTAATATTTGTGAAGCATAAATGTTACAACATTTTAAATACGAAAAAATGGGCTTAGGCTTTGTAACATACAAAAGTTTGATATTTCCAGAATAAGAATTCATCATTCAAGTTTATCTTAAGCTAGTAATTTAAAATTTAAAAAAGGTACCTAATTATTAAAAAAGGTATCTAATTATTTTGAAATAAATATTAAATGAAATGAATTGCTTACTTCCAAATTGTGCATCCGCTGTATATAGAACCAAAAAGTTAACAAAAATGTAAAATAACATATTCACTTTTAACATGGTGATTTTTTGGTATTCTATACAAATAAATAATATGTGTTATGACATATCGAAATTAAGTCAAAATTAGACATTATAGGTATAAACAGCACCGGGAACGTAACATAAATGTTACGGTACAGAGAATTCATTTTAACCGACGTAAGTCAGGGATGATAAACATTTCTGTAATATAAAATTAATAAAACTAAAAAAAAATATATAAGGTGGTTGACCCTGCAGGCCATCCCTGAAACTTCCCACTAAATTGAGGTATTTTAAGCTCAAAGAAATAAAAACTATACCCAAACGTATTTACATATTCTTTGTCAGTAGATATTATACTAGTAGTAGATATTATGTTAATTTTCGAAAAGATGTATGTTTTCAAAATATTGATTGCTTTTGATCTTTCGAATGGTATTTAACGTAATGTTTGGGCTCTAAATTGTTTTATTAGCTACAAAATCGATAGGTTTAAAAATTTCGAAGAAATGTCAAAAAAAATTTTTTTTTAAGTTTTCGCTATTGATAAATCCCGAACGAATCAACCGATTTTTATCAAATTTACAGTATTTGACGCAGTTTCTAAGAGAGAAAAGTTGATTAGATTTTTAAGTCAATCGGTATATTAGCCTAAAAGTTATTTAAAAAAATCATTTTTCTGTAAACAACAAAATATTGATATTTATTGTAATTTCCCGTTCCCCGTTGAATGTCATTTGAAACATCCAAATCGATCATCGTTTCCAAAATATAAAAAATGAAATTACTGTCATTTTTAACAAATTTTAAATTTCTAAATTCTGACAAAAAACTATGCTTATAATTTTTGTTCCTTTGAGCTTAAAATACTTTTTATTAATTTAGCGGGAAGTCTCAGGGATGGCTTGCAGGGTCAACCAGTTTACAGATTTTTTTAGTTCTAATGAGCTAGTAATTATAACAATAATTTTGTAATTACGCCTTATGATCCATTTTATTTAGGTATTGAAATACTAATATTTGTGATTTCATAAAAAGTTGAAACATCACTGAATTCGATGTAATTAAAAGATTTTATTTTACGGTAAATGGAAGTTTAAATATGATGTTTGATTGTATGCAATGTTCCACAACCTCTCTTTGTCTTACAAGATGATATTGAAATGTTTGTAACCAAAATGTAAATGAAAAAGTTATTACAAAATGTTTGTTAAACCTGGAGTTTAGTGAAGCGGCCACATTAAACACAGTATTAAAAATCATTTGCTATACAGTACTACCACAAACTGAAGTCATTCAAACATTAAAATTGAAATTAGAATGTAAAAAACTAATTTGCATAAAAAAAAACGTAGCAATACGGTTAGAAATTGAAATAAGGACTAATCACGTGACATCTCACGGGATGTGGAAAGAATGATTTTTGTAGTTTGTATCCTTTACCCGTGTTGCTTCGGACCCCCTTCGAAGTGACCAATTGCGATTCTCCGCGGGAGTTCGTAAAAGGCGAAAAATTGGCTATACATATATGTCACTGCAGCCTTATTCAAATTTCGTGATAAATACTCATTTTACAACTCACTAACATCAATTTTATTACTGAAAATTTATGTCTGTTCCATGTCCCGTTACAAGTCAAGAACGGCTTAACCGATCTTGGTAATAAATGATATACAGTGAAAATAGAAGTGACATGTGTGTGATTTTAGGAGTGTATTAGTTGATCGCTGGTTATGTATTCTTCGAATAAGTGGACTGTATAAATATATAAGAGAGTATGTCAGTTCCCAAGACAACTCGGGGATAATTGACTTCCACCAACCTTGACTGACACCGCCACACTCAACAATCTGCAGCTTGTCGCACGGCGCTCCGAAGATCTTGCTGGTTATCTTGCGAGTTGGCTAAGTGATTTAGCACGGCTAAGAATATGCGAAGAAATACGTAAAACGTTCACGAATAGTTTTTATTGATTTGCACCCAATTCGCACGGCGATCGTAGGCAAAATGCCGTTACCCGTATCATTAACTGATGACAGATAGTGAGGGTTGCAGAGTATTTTCAATTACCCACCAACAACCCCTATGAGAACCGAACAAAGTGATATATAATGTTATTTTTGTCTGTATATCTGTCTGTCTATACGTCCCGTTTTAACTCAACAACCGCTTACCCGATTTTTATGAGAATCGGTTTGCAGTAAACTGGTATGTACTAAAATATATATTTTTTCTGTTGTAATTTTTGTCTGTCTGTATTTTTATTACAAACAAATTTACGTCTAATGCAACGGTCCAGTAAAAACTAATTTATAAATTCAATTAGTAGATTGCGTGCTAATTATTAAATAGCATAGTTTGATGTTGTTTAGTATCTTAATTTATTGAATGACATCTTAGTACGTTGTACATGTTACAGAAAATGTCAAAAAAACGTCTTACGCAGTGAATTTGCTTAGGGGATTCGACACAAACTTTGCTCTATGAAAAAAGTTGAAGTTTAAAATAGTGTTTAGTATAATATTTTTAATAAAAATAAACCCTTTTGTTGGCGTCTGTACTAGAAACATCATATCATACAGAGTCGAATCCCATTCAAAACTGTTACTTATTTTCTTAATGCAAAGGACGAAATCAAAAAATAACAGACAAGTAGCTTGGATTTTTAATTTTCAAACGTAATATATTTGCAATAAAAAATGTTTAATTTCACAGCTTCCAATACTTACAACGCTTTAGTTAGAATTATCACGGAGGAATCCGAGCGTATCCGCTAATCTTCAATACAAATCGTGGAGTTTTTGTTATGCCTTTGTTAAAGATATGTTTTTATTCTGTCTGGTGTCATTAACTTCTGGTCTCTGTGTAGGTAATGTAATTAAGCAGATATTTTTATTAACTTTTTTAATAGGTTAAAATTGCAAAATTGTTATTTTAGTGACTTTGTAATTACAATTAACGAGTTTTTAATCTTTTTAGTAAATGTTTTTAAGATTTATAGGCAGAAATTTAATAATACAAAAAAAAAATATTGTGTTTCATAATTACTACATATTATCAAACAAAGTCCCCCGTCGTGTGTGTCTATCTGTTCGCGATAAAATTATAAACTGCTTTACAAACGGTTTTCACGAATAGACAAAATGATTAACGAGGTGTTAAAGTTTTATGTAATATAAGTTATGTAAAGTAAGTTTTATGTAATATAAATAATATTGAAATTTAGCGATGATCGTTGAAAACGTTGGAAAAATCATGTCATACTTTCATCAAAGTCGCTGCAAAAGGATTAACATTTGAGATATAAAAAAACAATTTACGGCCGGAATGTTAATCTTTTTTATATCATAAGATTACAAACAAGCAGATGGCTCTCCTGATGGAAAGCGAAAGCCATCGCCTATATATACCAAAGATGTTAATGGTGCGTGCCATCTTTGTGGCGAGGTCTTAATACCACATGTATAAATTTACTGGCTACCTTGACCTACTAACCGGAACACGGCAGTGACAAGCGCTGACGTTGTTACGGCGAAAGAAGTAAGGCGGTGGTACCAGACACGGACGAGACAAAGCAGAACTCTATCACCATATATAATCGAATTCACATACCATATACATTGTTTACATATGATCGAGTTCTGGGGTAAAAAACAAAAAATTTGTAAACAGGTTGACCTTGCAGTCTATCCCTGAAACTTCCCGCTTAATTGAGGTATTTTAAGCTTAAAACGAACAAAAACAGTTTCAGTAAGTCTTTCACAGTTAAAAAAAATCCAAATTTTGTTATTAATTACAGTAAATTCAATTTTAAAAAATTGAAGTAAAAAACAAATTTAAAAAATTTCGGAAAGGATGATCGATTTTTATGTTTTGAATGGCTTTCAACGCAATTTTTGAGTTTTAAATGTTTTTTTAGCTACATGTGAATTTGTGGCTGAAAAATGAAAAATTCAAAAAAATCATTATTGATAAATTCTAAAAGATCAACCGATTTTAATCTAATTTACGGTATTTGAACGTTTTTTATGAGAAAATCTGATTAGATTTTAAGGTCAATCGGTGTATTAGCCTGAAAGTTATTTTAAAAATATTAAGTTTTCTGTAAACAACAAAATATATTTATATTTAAAAAGCTGTACATTTTGAAAACTTCATTCGATTTTGATTTTTGGCACTGCATTTAACGTAGTATTTTAAATACTAAAATACTGTAGAAAGTCGAAAAATGATTGGTTAAAAAATCTCGAAGTTATGTCACAAAAACTATTTTTTCAAAATTTTTCGTCAGTGATACAAACTCTCGAACGGATAAACCGATTTTGATGCAATTTATGCATTGGATGCAGTTTTTTGAGGAAAAGAGCTGAATAGATTTTGTTCTTAATCGGTATATTGATCTGGAAGGTAAATTAGTTTTTTTGAGATTTTTCAAAATATCTTAATACTTCTGAACCAAATTGGTTCAAATTTTCAGGAGACTTCCTGAATATAAGTTAAGCAGAATCTAGCCGAATGCCATAAACCGCGTTTCGATCGGTGAAGCCGTTCAAGATTTATGAGATGTTTACATACACACACACTAACATACATACAGACATACTGACGTCATCGTTAAAATAGTCGGAAAAGGTTCCTAGGACCTCAAATCTGGTGAAAACTCGATTTACGAATATTGGGGTAAAATCAGTAACTCCTTAATCTACACACGTAGTGGGTACTTCCTAATCTACATTCAGCTTAATTGAGAACCTCCTCTATTTGGCGAAGTCGGTTGAAAGTGAGTAGGTACTTCCGCTTGAAATTCACATGCTTATTGTTAATACAAAATCATACCATGACGGTAATTAATGTGTGTGACACGCTTATTACTTCCTAATCCTATAAAAGCTAATCTCAAACCAGAACACAATTTAATCATAACACTATATACCGCGATGAATTAGCGGACACAGGTCGGTAATGGACTTTTATCGTATAATGTAAGAGCACAGGTAAAAATAAAAAAATGTATGCGACAAACTCAGATAAATATTGGTCTCGCTGAGCTCCGCGAGACCAATCATTTATCTATGGTGACAAAATAATATTATAAATGTGAAAGTCCCTGTGATTTTTAAGTTTCCGAAGTAAACTTGTAGTTTTGCTATGTCCGTCGGTCCTTCCGTCAGTCCGTCCACAGTCTAGCTTTGAGATCCTTAGTACTAAAAAGCTGCTATTTGGCATGAATATACATATTAGCTAAACCGACAAATGGTAACAAAATCTCGAAAAATATATTTTTTTGGGTAGCTCCCATACATGTAAAGTGGGAATGCAATTTTTTTTCTCGTATAATTCATAGTGTGAGGTATCGTTGAAAACAATATTTTGATTAAGGAGCTCGTTTGTGAAATATTTGGTTTTAAAGTACTAATTTTTATAGAGCCAACTGTCCCCCCTCTGCCAGCTAAACTCGTGTAAAGACAAGCTTTTAGCTCTACACGCTTTCACTTCACAAGCATTAATTAACTTCACAAACTCTTTCACCTTCAAAATATATGTGGCTTGGCCATTTCGTTAGGGTTAGAATTATTTTATTAACGAAAAGTAATCAAAGAGTATTTTCATATTGATTATATAATATAAGCACTTGTACTGTTTCACAAACGAAATTTTAATTTTATTTATTACACAATCACTTTTAAACTTACAGCCAACCGGTTTCGCCTATTAAAGCATCATCAGGGCTTTCACTAACATTTTTACATTATACTATTGTAAAACTTAACTAATAAACATACACAAGACTTTAAAAAGTCTTTGTGTATGTTTATTAGTTAAGTTGTTAAACATACACAAAGACTTTAAAAAGTCTTTGTGTATGTTTATTAGTTAAGTTTAGTATAATGTAAAAATGTTAATGTGAAAGCCCTGATGATGCTTTAATAGGCGAAACCGGTTGGCTGTAAGTTTAAAAGTGATTGTGTAATAAATAAAATTAAAATTTCGTTTGTGAAACAGTACAAGTGCTTATATTATATAATCAATATGATGCAGATTCACCAAGTGCCGACGATGGAAAGTATAAATTATATAGAGTATTTTCATCTTATGCCCATGTGATGGTAGCAAAACGGTCAAGCAAGTTTGGGCTTGTAGTATGAGAGCGTGTAGAACTCTTAGATAAAGGAAACTACTACGCTTGTCAAAGGTAGAACTAGAAGCTTGGCTCTACATAACATCTGATAACTTGACAGTGCGAATCATATGGCATCGTCTTGGCTTTAGGTATGTTACAAAGTAGTCTGTGGTCTTGGCTTTTACATAAAAATCTTTTGGGTAGGATTTCACTTATTATTTTAAATACCTGTCTATTTCTGTAGCCATAGCATCTGTGCTTGTCATTGACGGTCCAGCTGCGGTTTGGAAGGTAAGGTAGCTAGTAAACTTATGCATGTGACATTAGATCTCGCCACAAGATAGCAACGCACCATTAACATCTTTGGTGTCTACAGGCGATTATTGACTCTTTCCACCAGGAGATCCATCTGCTTTTTTGCTATCTTATTATATAAAAAAGGCAATTTGCTTAGATTTCTTCATTCCGGTACCTTCGGTACCTACGTTTCGGTAGGTATTGTAACTTAAAAGGGTATTTACGCGTTACAAATTAGGTATTTTTTAATCTTCGCCGTGTTGGTCCCGGCCTCCTTTGTAGAATAGGCCAACTGCCGTTCTGCCAGGCAGGTCGTAAAAGGCGACTGATTGGCTATCGAGTCACTACCATCGTGGCTACTAGGTGGTAGAGTTCTGCATTGTCTCGCCCGGGTCTGGTACCACCGCCTTACCTATTCCTGCCGCAATAGCGTCAGTGCTTGTCGCTGTCGTGTTCCGGTTTGGAGGGTAAGGGTAGCCGGTAAACTTATGCATGTGGCATTAGACCTCGTCACAAGATAGCAACGCACCATTAACATCTTTGGTGTCTATAGACGATGGTCAACTCTTTCCATCAGGAGACCCATCTGCTTGTTTGCTATCTTATGATATAAAAAAAAAAATCTTTAAACTCTGAAGAATGATCAAAGGAGTGCTTCTATACGTAGTACTATTATATATTTTGTGCCATGAATCCATTGAAACCAAGGAAAATCCATATAAATTTTTTAACTTCTCGCTACGTACTAGCGCTTGTAGGTATTAACTTCATTACTTAGATATCAGATGTTACTCATCATATGTGAGTTCTTTAAAGCTGACTCTTATTTATATAATCCTTATTCATTCCTTCTGGTTTTCCACGATACCTCTAGTTTTTTTTTCAGGATTATTTCATGAATCATGGGTGTCATGACGTTGGTGGCGCTACTTATAATTAGGTATACCATGCCAAACTACAACTTTTTAGTATTGTTTCTGATGTACTCTTAGATAGACTAATATATACCTGATTTTATAGTCTTTGAGCTGATAAAGAGACAAACGGACGGACTTGGCGAAGTAGTATTATATAAATAAAGGTGAAGAATAATTCCAAAAGTTTTCTTCAAATATTTATTTAGACAAAAACTTTGGAATCGTTTCCACCTACTAGTGCAAACTAGCCCTCCAACAGTTTGTATACGCAACTTTCCGCAATATTGTCGCATGTTGCATGCATCTGTATGCATGCAACATGCGACAATATTGCGGAAAGTTGCGTATACAAACTTTTTTTCTTGTTTTTATGTTAAATAGTTTTACTTAATGTGTTACAACTTTTTTCTCAAGAAAAAAGAATAATGAAATAACTGAAAGGTGACATAATTACATAATTCTTTTTAGAAATCATATTGCAAAAATGAAATAGTAATTTTGAAGTATTTTTAAATCTATTATTTAATTCACTAAATTTTTGCGATGATTGGCATCGCATAAAAAGTGATCCAGTGTACAAAACATGGCCGCAATATATGAAATCATTCAAGATGTGCAACAAAGGATTTTCCAGTAAATGCAATATGAGACTGACAAGCAGTGTATCTGACCAGAACGTATACTTTACTTACGTGTGTCTGGTCAACGGTGTTAAGCCTATAGGAAGCAGTAACAACGAAGATGTTCACTCTGTTGGCCGTAACAGCAGTAGAAGATTGTTCCACGTCATCGATGCAGAAACAGAAGTAAAGTTTATTCATTTTCAAATACTTATTTCTAGCCATCTTGTCACATGGATAGCAACGCACCAATAATATTAGGTGTCTATAGTCACTGTTCTCTTTCCATCAGGAGAGCCATCTTCTTATTTGATACCCAATAATAGGAATTAAAAAAACTAGTGATGTACCAATTTATTTTCGGATTCATCTGGCATCGCAACCCTGCCCTGTATAGTAGTACTGATACTTGCCAAACACAATCATTAATATATATCTTTTTTATATCATAGAATGACAAACGAGCAGATGGCTCTCCCGATGGAAAACGAAACCATCGTATGGGCACCAAAGATGTTAATGTGAGTTGCTATTCGTGTGGTATGTTGGTAATGCATACGTTTACCGGCTATCTTACTCTCTAAACCAGAACACAACAATGACAAGCATTGACGCTATTGCGGCAGAACCAGGTAAGGCTGTGGTAACATATACCCGGGCAAGATGTTGCGGAATTCTACCACCTAGTAGTCAATGGTAGTGACACGTATAGCAAAACGTTCGCCTTTTACGAATTACTTTGCAGAATAAAATGTGGTCTCTCTTTCTGGATCCCTTTACTATTTTTTTTTATAGCAGAGGGAGCAAACGGGCAGGTGGTGCACCTGATGGTAAGTGATCACCGCCGCCCATGGACATCTGCAATACCGGGGGTTTTGCAGCTGCGTTGCCGGCCTTTTAAGAATGAATAAGCTCATTTCTTAAGTCCCTAAGTCGTATCCGTTCGGAAACACCCCCGAGGGTAATTGATTCTACAAAGGAGTAGTGCGAGGCAAAAAGTGCCGACAAAAGCACACGGACGTAGATTTC
Organism: Apodemia mormo; assembly: GCA_036924255.1. Lineage (NCBI taxonomy): Eukaryota > Metazoa > Arthropoda > Insecta > Lepidoptera > Riodinidae > Apodemia > Apodemia mormo. The sequence goes on from JAUPFN010000016.1 coordinate 25,286,574, forward strand.
CAGACATCGAGGTGGTGAGGATGGAACTTTAAATTTTGACGATACTATAAAAGCAGGTTTCTCCTGTTCAATTTTATCAAAAATATTTGTACTGATATCGTAATAACTAACCTAATTATTCCATTATCAACTAAGTTTTGAATTCACTATACAATTGTCGATTGTTTTAAATGATAGAGCAAAATTAAAGGCATAGAGCCTTAATACTTCGTGTCTAGTTTTGGTTTGGAGCGTAAAGTAAACGTATGCATAAGGTATTACAAGGTATTACATTCTAAGATGTAATACCTTATGCATACCTTCTTGAACAGGGAAGCCGTCTGTTTATGAGCTACCCTATGGTAGAAATCAGAAATCGGAAATCAGAAGTACTTTATTCAATAAAACTTTTTATAAGTTATTTTGAATTGTGGATGTAAAACTTTCATTTAAATCTTTGTAGGGAGGATAGATTTAGTATTTACGTAATCTATATAAATAAAAATGTATGCATATATATATATATATATATATATATATATATATATATATATATATATATATATATATATATATATATATATATATATATATATATATATATATATATATATATATATATATATATATATATATATATATATATATATATTCGTGGAGAAGTTATCGCACTATGACTTTTTTGTTGAATCGCTACCAAAGGGCTCTGCAGTTTATCGCGTTTATAATATATACCGGGAGGGCAATGTCTGTCGGGTTCAGGTAGTAGAATATAAAGAGTAACACAATAAATTCTTGGAGTAATGATAATAAACCTATAATGAAAATAAAATGATTAAATTGCATAAAGTTGAATGTAGGCAATTACCTAAGAAATTAAGATGATTTGTTAGGTGACCAGCTGTTGCTCGTAATAGTATTTTCTTTTACTTAGTCGGGTAAAAAGTAGTATGTGTTGGTCTACAACCATCTTTGCATTAATGCGTCTCAAATGAATTAGTTTAGATTACATTAGTAGGGTGATTTTAAAGTCTATAATGGACATAGGTAAAAAAATTTTTTTTTGACTTTTATACATATAGATAGATTAAGATATTTTTCACCGAATATTGTGAAAAGTGGTATCATAAAATTTACTATATCATTTTCCAGTCCGATCATGACCAACCAATTCAAGTAGAGAGATCTAGAGCAGTCCATGAACTCGTTGAATCACACCGTCATGAGGATTCAAGCAAGGTACATCCATCGTCATCGCATGATGTAAGTATTGTCATTAATATATTTTACACTCTTGGTCGTCGGCACTTGGTGAAACTCCATTTTCATTCAATATTTAATATTAACAACAAAACAATTGTTTTGTTTTTAGTTATAAGTTTTAATTGCCCTGATGATGCTTATTTAGAAGCTAAACCGGTTGGTTAATTTATGTAATAATTTATTGTGAAACAGTACAAGGTTTTAATATTAAATATTGATTTGTCATTAATGTTTTGACCACATATCACTGTTTTCTAGAAATAAACTTAAGCAGTTGGTCCAAATGACCATCACTATGCCTCGGGCATTTGGGTTTTTCCTCTGTGACCGAACCTCGACCTATATTTTGACAATAAGTGGGGAGTCACAGGCATCAGGATTTCGAATCATTAATAACTCGGTCTCCAGTGTTTACGGGCTGAAACGGCGGCGTGTGAAACGGCGTGATAGGACCACAAATCGCACAGAGAGGTACTAATAGATAAGGTGTTGACAGTTGGACGAGAATGTGTAGTCACTCATATTATGAGTTGAATGTAGGCACTTACCTAAGAAATTAAGATGATTTGTTAGGTGACCAGCTGTTGCTCGTAATTTTGTTCGTGTATCCAATCATATTTTCTTTTACTTAGTCGGGTAATACTTGTGTCAATTGCTTGTAGATATATCAAGAAAAAATAGAATTATGCAATTTTGTGCTATTTTATCGTACCAATTAAGGAGTCATGGCAAAAATACCCCTGGGATAACCTTATTACATCAGTAGAGCAATAAAACTCTGTATTTCTGGGTGTCAGTGCATGACATCTTAGCAAATTGCCTTGAAAGGCGTCCAGTTTAATCCGTAGCTTGGACAATGGACAGTCATTAGCTAAGGGGCATAGTGTATTAGACTACGCATAGCATGGGCGTTTGTGTTAAACTTTTTTTCCGTATTGGCTAGACCTTTTGAAGAAAAGACTATCTGTATTTCTATCATACAGCTTATAAAAGTCAAAACGTCTATCACTAATAGTGTGACTATTTTTATTATAAGATAGCAAACAAGCAGAGCGCACTACTGATGATGAGAGACAACCATGCCTAAAGACACCAAACATGTAAATGGTGCGTTGCTGTCCGTGGAGCGAGGTGTTAATGCCACTTGCATAAGTTTGCCGGCTACTTAGTCTCTAAACTGGTACACAACAATGACAAGCTTTGATGCCAGAAATAGGTAAGGCGGTGGTACTGTATACCCGGGCGAGACGTCGCCGAATTCAACTATCAGACACGATGGTAATGACACGTATAGCGACTTAATTAGTGTTGTCGCGTAATGGCTGGAAAGCTCGCATTTATATACTTCTTATAATCCTAAAGTTTTGTATACAAGTTTTGAAAAAAAAAAATTATTATTTTAATGCATGCCGAAGTAGCGGTTTCTAATCTGCATGATTTTAATTTTCTTGCAAATCCAGTTGAAACAATGTATTCTCCGGAATAAATAAAAAAGTTTTACAAAATTTCATCCAGTGCAGCCGTTTTCAGAGTACCAAACATACAAACATACACAAATTCACACTCACAGATGTATACATACTATACTACATACGCAAATTCATATTGGTGATATTAATGTGACAATAATATGGCAGTAGTGCGATATGGTATGTTCAACTGTCTGAGTAAAACAGGCATGTTAATGACAGACAAGCAGATAGAAATAAATTCTAAAGAAGAAAGTTATGAAAACTTTGATTCCATAACCATAAAATTTTGTAATTGTAATTTCCTTTGTAATTTCCAGGCAGGAACAATTACTAAAGAAACTGCTGACTCTGATTGTGATAATATTGAGTGCAACCCCAATATCCTGAAGCTCACAAAGATGAAGTGGCTAACAGAGGATCAAGATGGTTCTCCTGATTCAAGGTATTACTAATATTGCCTAACTATTTTTTTTAAAAGCTTTCCCAAGCTTAGAGACACGGTCTTCTTCCAGAAAAATAAATGCTTTAACCGGTGCGCGTATAAAACAGGATCGAAGAAAATAATATCAGTAGATCAGTTGCTCTGAAAATCAAGGAGAAAAGGTATAGTGGAAATCCAGATTAATGATAGCTTAATTTCAGAGAGACTTACTTATAAATAGTTAAATAGAGAAGAGATCTTTAAGGTCTTATCCAAATGAAATAATTGAAATACATAAGGTTATGAGTTCGAATAACGGTTCGGGCGTCTGTTCTAAATAAGATTTTCAGTTTTTCTTGAAAACGTAACTCATTGGAGATTGGATATATTTCTACCACAACTTTAATAGCGTTGACTAAATCTGGGTGTACTAGATGCACCTCTGCTCTACAATACTTCTATAGGAGATATGGCCGTGGCAGTATTTCTTTTTCGAAAAAATTTAGATATTTACGTATATGACCTGCTTCGATGGTGTAATGGTTTTTCTTTTGGGCTAATATGTTGGGTCGCTAATAAAACTTAAAATTCAAGCATGGGAAAATAATTTACTGCATTCAAGAATGTATTGTTCCCTATATTCATTGGAGGACTTGCAAAGTGTGGCCGCCAGTTTTTTTTTTGCGTGCCCATCCTTGGGCATTTTGTCCAAGGACTGGATACAAGGGATCATGTTAAAAACGCACCAATTGCAGAGCTATAAGTTTAGTCAGCTTGGTATTGAAGGGAAATATTATTTGAAAAGAAGAATATACGAGAAGTCTGATGGAATGTTGCGTCAGGCACGGGGGACTTTCTCCTCCAAATTTTCTCATTCCGCAACATTGTAAAGAAGCATCTGGCTGTTAGCCAGAAAGTTTTCTGCGGTTTTATGGATTTAGTTAAAGCGTTCGACAGAGTTGTAGAAAAGAAACTCTAGGACACTTTACCAGATTATGGAATAAATAAACCCCTTTGCGTGCAGTGCAATCCGCATACTGGGAATGCAAAGCATGTGTGCAGGTAGATGGCAACATATCGCACTGGTTTGATAACTCGTCTATTTATGTCGTATCTGAATAAGTGTATCCAAATTATGAGAATAACGAATGTGGGAATGCGTATGAGTTATCTAGTGATCTAGAAATTTACCTGCTTAACGTAGATGGTTGTTATTTTGGGTTCACCTTCATCCGAGCTCCAAATACTGACGCGGTTATAAAAGATGATTGTAAGAGTACGAGTTTACTTCTAAAGGCACTGAAAACCAAGATACTGTTTAAAAGGTATATTTGAAAGCGAAGTAGCATGTAAATGGTCGTAAAAGTATGTAAATCGATGTAAAAGTTATGGTTGATGGTATATGATGATGGGATGTGATAATGTTGGAACAAGTGGATTAGTTTGCGTATTTTGGATGTGCTTTTAGCAATGATGGAATGTATACTGCAATTTTGGATGTGCTTTTAGCAGTGATGGAATTTATACTGCAGATTAAAAAAATTGAAGAGCGTGTGAGAAACAGAGAGAACGTAGCGTTAGTAAAACTACTTCAAACATTATCTTAAGTAAGGATGTCTGTTTTGACCTGTATAATTCTGTGCTTGCTCCCAAACGCTATTATATGAAAGTGAAAGCTAGGTATGACAAAAAAGGAAAGAAAAGAGAAAAGGTTAAATTAAAAATGAGAGCGCTTCGAAAAATCTGTGACGTAATACTCGTGAATGTAATAGTAAAGCGAGAGAAAACTTGGGATTGAAAGACATTATCGGTGCAAAAATGAAAAAGTGTATGCTACGATGCTTCAGACATCTTGAATGAATTGTAAATAACCGATTAACGAAACCGATATACAATGTGAATGTGGATAGATAAAGGTACTAGGAAAAACTACGAATGATGTACCATAATAAATTTGGTTTCCGGGGTTGGTGTCAAGAGTCTTCAAAAACGGCGTGTTTCCATGAAAATATATATGAGTGTGAAGGAAGCGAAGCGATTTTTTCTTGTTCACAATGTATGGTACTCAATTTTCTTTGCTTACTCCGTAAGAGATTGAGAGTGAATAAGATATGTATGTATGCTCATATTTCTCTAAAAAATAAAGCATAGTCAGGAAGTAAAATGAAATGGTTTTTTATACCGAAATAAAAGTTGCTGATTCTTAATGTCTTGTTGCTTAGTATCAACTCTTTTTCCTACTTAACACTTTTATTATATAAACTTATGGTATAAAATCAGTCGCTATATAAAATATATTTGAAATCATTAAAGTTTTTATTTAAATTGATGTGAAATATTTTATTTTAGTTCACCATCAATATCTCCATCAAATTCACTCAGTTCTACATGCAGCAGAGAGTCTAATGAAGGCTTGGGAACTTGTGTCAGTTCTAGTGACAGATGTTTATCGACAATACTCCGGTTAGATAGAGAACATAATATGTTCGGATTATCAAATATTGCCATTGAGAAGACATCCAGGCGGATTCGCAAGGAAGATTCGAGACCTGTTTTCCCGCAAACCGCGATCATTCAGATTTGTTGCGGCAAAGGATGTTGCAAACATATGGTAATATTAAACAAAATATGTATAGCGTAATTTTACCATTTAACTACAGGGTGTTACCCAACTTTTTTATTGTACTTGCAAGCGTACGAAAGAGTGGATGCAGCCCCCTCATTTCAGATCAGAGGCAGTCACCACTGCCCATAGACATCTGCAACACAAAAAGCGTGTCGGGCCACGCACAATGTAGGCTCCCGAATTTGCCCATCACAATAATGCGGACTAAAAAGAGGGATTTTATAGTTTCTCACTATGAACATTTAAGCTATTCAACGTCAATGACAAATATATATCAGCACCACAGATTCACCGGTTATAAAACTTCTCTAAGTACGTTTTATAAGTTGATCGACTATTACTCAAAAATTTGTAAAGCCTTCTAAGCCGTGATAGTTTTCCATTTAAGTTCATTATATTTACTACTATCATAATTTTTTTCCCATCCCCAAAACCAACCGCTTAGCCTGCAGAGGGCGGGAGGAGGGGGGCACTTGACTCTAACAAAAATTAGCACTTAAAAGTTTAATATTTTAAAAACGAGTCAATTATTTGAAAACTTGTTCTCACAAACCTACAATATTTTTTAAAGACCTATCCAACGATACTCCACATAATGGGGTACGTGAAAAAAAAATTAACATCCCCACTTTACATGTAGGGGAATTACACATACCTTGAAAAAAAATTTTTTTTAAGATTTTATGTTACCATTTTGTTGACGTGACTAAAGTGTATATTCGTGCCAAATTACAGCTTTCTAGTACTAAGCTAAGTATAGTAGCAATTTCTGAGCTATCGTGCGGACGGACGGACGGACGGACACAGCGAAACTATAAGGGTTCCTAGCTTAATTCAGGACCCTAAAAATGATTTTATTCTTTTCTATACATACATTCTTGGATTTTTAAATCATAAGACTTATATTTTAAGATTAAATGATCTTTGATGAAGATTAAATGATAATTTAATTCTTAAAATTTTTGGAGATATCATGTTTTATTTTCAACACACGTAGTTTAGAGCTATCACGACAAAGCTTTCACTTAAAAAAACGTATAAACACAAATCGTTTTATCCGGTTGTATGTCGTGGTGCCACAGCCGATACACACATACACATGTTTATTATACCAAAGAATTTTTGTATCGGGGATTACAATACAATAAACTTTTCTTGTCAACTACATTTCTTTTTCAGAGCAAAACGGACTTACCAGTATCGTTGAAGGTATGTAAAAATTATTAGTTCTATAGTTTTTTTTATCACAAGAATTATCTACTTTTCTTTCCGGCAGTTCGTAGTTCCCAACAATTAGTCAAATGTGTCACTAACATTGTAACAACTAAGTAGTAGAATTTTGCAACGTTTCGCTCGGGTTTGGTTCACCGTTTTGTCTGTTCCTGATGCATGGCGTCGTTTTTCGGTTTGGAGGGTAAGGTAGTCGGTAAAGTTATATATTTGAACTCTCGCTACAGAGTTGGAAATTTGCCCTTTGATGTTTGTGACGGCTGTCTCTTTCTATCCATCCAGCATCTGCTTGTTTAATATTCTATGATGGCCTTCGTAGCCAATATGGTAAAAGTTGCACTTCCCCTGAAATGGAGAATCAATGATAAAAATTCGTATTCAAATAAGCAGACATTATTCATATATTATTAATCGTTTTTTTAGTAAGAAACCCTTTATTAGTATCTGTGTGTGTCAATTCTGTTTTTAAGCCTTTTGTAATAATTATTTGTCTGAATTCATAGTCATACTAAGTAATATTGTAAATGCAAATGTTTGTCTGTTTGTCTATTACAATTTTACGGCTAAGACTCTGGATCGTTTTTCGATTAAATTTTGCGTGGAAATAATTGAAGTTCCGAACCAAATGTAAGCTTACATTTTTCTAAAAGTTTGTATGAAAACTGAAGTTGCGTGAGTCAGCTAGTCCTACTACATTAATATAATAAATGCGAATGTTTAGATATTTGGATGTATGGATGGATGGATGTTTGTTTCTAAATTACGCTAAAGCAGCTGAGATTCAGATGAAATTTGGTACACATGTAGATGATGACCTGGAATAGCACATAGGCTCCTCCTTGTTATCCTGGAAAAATAAGTTCCCGTAGAATTCACCAAACACTGCTGCAGTGGGTTGGAGAGCGCAGCTAGTAATATTATAAAGCTGTCTTTCTGTTATTGTTTCACAGCTAAACCGCTTAGCTTTTTGTATGAAATTTGAAAAGAAGACAGTTGAAGATTTAGGGTCAAACATTGGCTATTTGTTTTTTTTCTATATCAAATCCTAAGGGGCTGAAATAGGAGGTGGAAGTTTGTATGAAAGATTTGACGTGTCACTATACTTGCGGGCTAAGGTGTGCGGATCAGCAAATATTATTATAAATATTAAAGTAAAAGCTTTTTTAAACGCGTTAAGCGATTTTTGGTAGAGGAAAAACTTAAGGGGTCGCGTCACCAAAATGCGCGACATGCTCGTGACGTATACCTGCTTTTGTACATGTATATTCCGTGGTTATGAGTTTTTACTTCTATCAGTTGTCCTTATTGGTGCGGCTATAGGATATATCGGGCTACGGCAAAGATTCGCGCTAGCACGATGTTTCGGCCTCTAGCGTAACTGCATCGCGAAGGGCCTTGCGCGTCACTGCAGAGGGCGTAAAACTGCGGTCCGCAGATGATATTTGTGCGACTCACGAACAAGGAAACTATAACATAATTATGTCATTATATAATATAATAATAAACAATAATTTATCCGCATACATATGTTTAAGAAATTTCATGTATAAGACGTATTTTGTTATTGACCTAGTGTATCGACGTATTGTTCCATGGTAGAAAAAAATAACATACGACGACGAAAATAAATACATGACGTTTCATGTTTTTGAAGCTGTATCATGCGTTCGTAATGTTTGGGCGAATGAAATACAGTACACAATAGCATAAAATTAAAGAATTTAAGGAACGAATGTTCATGAACAAGAATTTGAGAAGAAAATATTTTAAGAAATGTTACAATACTCTTGTTTGCTTTGTCGTGGGCCGCACAAATATAACCTGCTGGCCTCAGTTTGATAACCATTGATAATACGACGACGTCGTTATGACGAAGGCAGTTGTCGCGATGTAAATCGTGACAACGTCGTGCTCGCACCTTCGCCGTTGGCCGATATATGTAGCCGCGGGGTATGACTGCCTCGTGTTTTTTATATCTATACATATAATAAAATCGTAGAAAGTCAAAACTGTACATTGAATATTTTTTTAAAAGAATACTTGGGGCGTGATCTACAATCGATATCGAAGCCAAAAAGTTTTTAGAATTTTCTGTGTGTGTCTGTTTGTCTGTTTATCTGTGTCTGTTTGTATGTATGTCCGGGGTAAACTCAAAAAGTACTGCATGGATTTACTTCAAATTTTGCATGAATGTTACTAACAGGTCACGTCAACACATAGGCTTCATATTATCACGCTGTCACCTACGGGGGAAGTGCTGTGCGGAGTAAACGAAGTCGCTGGCAACAGCTAGTTATAAATATAATTATGTTTGCAGTGTGGCGGCTGCCGAAATTGCTGCATTGATCCAGGTTGTTCCGTCTGCGCGGGACCCTCTCCGTGTGTAAGTGTTCAATATTTTTACATATTATCCCAGGTGGTTCAGACCCCGCCACAAGGATAGCAACGCACTTGGATGGTTCTCTTTTCATCAGGAGAGTTCTATGCTTGTTTGCTATATTATGATATGAAAATCTGTTAATCGATTGACCTTGCAAGTCATCCCTGAAACTCTCCGCTAAAGTAAGATATGTTAAGCTCAAAAAAATAAAAAATATGACTAATCATAGATTTTTGAGCCCTAATATCCGATTGCACTAATATTGTCTTTGCTTAGGACAACAGAAATCATATATAGCTTAGAACAATCCTAAACAGTATGCTATCACTTCTGGTCTTTAATGAAAAAAAAAATGTTACAGCATACTATTTAGGATTGTCCTAAGCTAAAACAATGTTAGCGCAACTGGCCATTAGTTTTAAAAATCTAGTGTGTAAAAATGACAGTATTTTAATTTTTGAAAATCTTTATAATATTTTCAAAATGATGCGATATTGATCTTTCGAATGGAATTTAACGCAATTTTTGAGCTTTAAAATGTTTTATTACCTACGACATCGATAGGATGTTAAAAAATGTTGTAGAAATGTCAAATAAAACTTTTTTCAACAATTTTCGTCATTGATAATTCCCAAACGAATTAACCGATTTCGATTTGGTTTACGATATTTGACGCAGCTTTTTAAGTAGAAGAGCTGATTATATTTTACAGTTATTAAAAAAATTATGTTAGCTGTAAATAACATAATTTTCAGGTGTAATTTTTGAAAACTAGATTCGATTTTGATTTTTGAAACAACATTTGAGGCAGTTTTTAAGTTCAAAAACTTGTACAAGTTCAAAAAATGATTGGTTGAAAAATCTCAGAAGTTATGTCGAAAAAGCACTTTTTTCAAAAATTTAAAAGCTTTCTAATAGGTAATTACACCGTGGTAAAACGTCATATTGTTTTTGACATTTTCATAGAAACCACAGAGTATGTAATATATGTATGATCACGAAGTGGTGTCACTTAGACGCCATGACAGTCTAGAACGTTTTTGCGGTAAATTTAAATTTAAATATTGGAAATTTTATTGTAAATGGACGATATAAAAAATGGTTTATTGGTTAATATATGTACCTAATAAAGTTTTTCAAATTTTGTCAACTAGCCTAATAATATTAGGCTTATATATATTTTTTTTTTATTTGCAGGAACCACAGCCATGTCCGAACCTGGTATGTATTTTACATCAATTCCAAATGAAGACGATCATTTAATTTAACCCTAAACGATATCATTAAAATGCAGTAAAACAGCCGACTTTCACTCGTATATTTCTGGAGCCTTGAGTCAAATCTTTACCAAACCTATAGTCTATACTTACTCATAAAACCAAACGGGAAGCTTACCCTTTCAAACAAGATTTTCTTAAATCGGTCATGGCATCTTTGAGCAATTAGGGAACAAAATATCTTATAAATTGAGTTACTCTTCCTATCTTGAATTTGGTGAAAAAGAAAAATTGAACTATATCATATTTTTATTTATAATAAGTGAACTATACAGGGTGTCCCAAAAATGACACGTCACAGTGACACTGGAGATAGACCAGCACAAGAGGCAACGAACCAGCCCAACATGACCTCAGTAAAAGTTGCTTGGTTTTCGAGATATTGCAAATTAAACTTTTTCTAAATTTTCACGTTTTTTAACGTGCTCAGTGCTAGGATTAAGTTAGATAGCTCTCATGTTTAGATCTTTTTGTTTGTACTCTGTCATAAATAGTTGGTTAAGATGATAGAAGTGTTATTTCGTCGATAACTAAGGTTAAATGTGGAAAAATACTGGATTGAACTTGAAATAAATTTTTTAGAAAAGTTTTTAGAATTTTCTGTGTGTGTCTGTTTGTCTGTTTATCTGTGTCTGTTTGTATGTATGTCCGGGGTAAACTCAAAAAGTACTGCATGGATTTACTTCAAATTTTGCATGAATATTACTAATAGGTCGGGTCAACATATAGGCTACATATTATCACGCTATCACCTACGAGAGAGAAGCTGTGCGGATTAAACGATGTCCGCGCGGACGAAGTCGTGGGCAAAAACTAGTATTATCTATACAGTATTCCAACTCGTACAAACGAACAAAGCGCGAGCTGACTAAGCGCCTCGATCTCGGCATGGCGCTCGGTATGCACGTCTGTGTCGCGACTGTGCCGCAGTAAAAAACGGATGGTGTGTTGTTTTTTTAACAATAAGTGCGCGATTTTTTCACTAAAAATAAGTTCAAGTGCATATTTAATATGACAAGTGTAATTAAATCTACCATTAAAAACAACACATTTTAATAGAACACTTCCTATTCAATACACAAAATATTTTATTTGTTTATATAAAAAAGTATATTTACAATTACAAAACTAAATGGAAACACAAAGTAGGCAAATGTAATTAAAATGCTGGAAGTGGGCAGCCCTATTGCATGTTTATGTAACGCGTGGCTGTAGTCATTTATTTCAAAAATACGGCCGAGTTACAATACTGTATAGATAGTATTACCGTGACTAAGGCTAATATAGCGGCACTCATAGCTCGCATCAGCTGACTGTGTATCATTTATATTCTCATTTATTAATGCAAGTGTTCCGCGGTTTACCGCCTTTTAAAGTTTCACTTGCATCAAGGTTTCACAAAATTACACAATTTTCATCATCATCATTATCAGCCGGCATTCGTCCACTGCTGAACATAGGCCTCTTCCAAGGCGCGCCACTGAGCCCGGTCTTCGGCTTTTTTATAGCACAATTTTACATTTTTATAATAATTAATGACAATATTTCGGTGCATGTTTAAGAAAACTTTGGAATTCATTACCACTTTCAAGTTCGCATGAGTCAATCTATAAATTCTTTTAAATGTAATCTAAGGAATCATTTGTCTATCTCACAATAATAGGTATAATTTGTATTTTGTTTTTTTAATGGATCGTCTGGATCTTACGAGTTCCTATTTTTAAGCAACACGTACTCATAGGTTTCTTTAATAGATGTGTTTCAAATATTTTTAGTAGGTATATTGTTACACTTCGACTTATATTTCTAGTCAAGTATTGCACTTTATCGAGTTGGTTGTAAGAAATCTCTTTTTTTAGACATATGCTCGCCTATTTGTACCTTTTAAATATAATAAATATAATACTTGTAAAGTTTTATAAAAATATCGCTTGCTGTAATTTTTTTGATGGTCTGTTATGTACAATAAAATATTATTTTTTTTTAATTATCGATAGGTAAGCGCTTGACCTCGATCTCGTCTGATGGTAAGCTGAGGTCTTAGATGGAACGCGCTTCCCTAGAAGGTACCTGTTCACTCTTTTCTTGAAGATCCTTAGATTGTACTCGTCAGGAAACACAGACTCAGGAAGCATGTTCCAGTCCTTTGCGGTTCGAATTGAGTCGAATCACATTGTTCGGGTCCGTGGAACGTCCACCCTATGGCGATGTCTAGAATCTGTATCAAGTATTAAATAAATAAAATAAAAAATATTTTTGAATATTGGAAATTGGAATATTCAAATCCTTCTTGGAAATTGATAAAAATTTAAAGAATGTTAATAAGAGGTGTGTGAAAAAAAATAACAAATAAATAAGCATCTTGAAAGCAACGTCACTGCTAGACCCCCAGTATTTCCCATGCCACGAAAGATGGTAATCACTTCCCATCAAATGATCCTCTTGTTAATTTGCTCCTTTCCTACTATACAAAACGATTTGGGGTAGCTGTTCTTGTAACAAAACCGAAAATCGAAAAATATTGTGTAAGCGTTTTTTTATTGTTTTTAATCGAGTATCATTATATTTCAATCATTTTAATATTTGCTTTTTCTATTTTAGTGTTCTTCGTGTTCTCGAGGAAAATGCACCTGCAGGGTAAATAGTCAATTATTCTCCTCTTTTATTCATTAAATTCATTTTAACGAATCTAATTTGCTTTTAATTTTCAGAATTCCTGCCCTCCGTCCAAATGCTTAATAGACCATAGCAATTCTTATGGAATGAAGGCAAGTTATTTTCTAGTTATCTTCCATAAGTAACTTAGTTACGTCCTAAGCATTGAAATGGACAGAACTTTATGACTAGTATATTAGTGTAATTATATAGTATTACTATGGAGAGTATTGTATAAACCAACACAACCAACCAACAGTTTATAACTAATAGTTCGTTATCTTTTTATCTTTGCATAGTATAAAATAAAGTCGTTATGTTCGCTTATATCTTTTAAATTTCACAACGCATTTTAATACGGTTTTCATCAATATACAGAGTGATTCATGAGGAAGGTTTATATGTACTAGTAATAGCCTGTGGCCGAAAATCGACCATGGACTAAACAATAAAATCTATTTTAAATTTGATAAAAGACTTTAGCCGCAAAGAAAATAGTATATTATACAGGTGTGTATGTCACATAAATGTATTGTGTGTAATGTTTACTTTTACTAATTTAATGTATCTATTTCTAAAAAAGATTATTTAGAAGTATTACTTAGGTTTCCGTAATGCGTGTTCGTTATGTTAATGTACGTGTTTAATGTTCCGTAAACCAACACGTTTCCGCCGTGTTGGTCCCGGCCTCCTTTGTAGAATAGGCCAACTGCCGTTCTGCCAGGCAGGTCGTAAAAGGCGACCGTTTGGCTATCGAGTCACTACCATCGTGGCTACTAGGTGGTAAAGTTCTGCATTGTCTCGTCCGGGTCTGGTACCACCACCTTACCTATTCCTGCCGCAATAGCGTCAGTGCTTGTGGCTGTCGTGTTCCAGTTTGGAGGGTAAGGTAGCCGGTAAACTTATGCATGTGGCATTAGACCTGGCCACAAGATAGCAACGCACCATTAACATCTTTGGTGTTTATATGCATGGTTGACTCTTTCCATCAGGAGACCCATCTGCTTGTTTGCTATCTTATGATATAAAAAAAATGCGAACTTTTAAATGTGTCAAATTTTATACTCCATCGCAATTTTCTTAAAAAGGGGTCCAAAGTTTGTTTTTTGTCCGAAAAATATGAGGTTTCTGCAGTCCTCCGCAATGTAAGCCATAATTGTGCCAAATTTCATACCGTTCGCGCAATTGTCTTAAAAAGGGATCCAAAGTTTTTGCGTCACGTGTTAATAAATAGATATAGATAATACTTGCATATTATATATATATATATATATATATATATATATATATATATATATATATATATATATATAAGGAGTAACTTAGGCTACTTTTATTTTCAAAAATTTTCTACGCGGACGAAGTCACGGGCTCAGCTAGTAGTAAATAAAAGCCGAGAACAAATATTGGTCGTAATTATTTTTTTAAAAGATATTTCAGTTACTTTGTCCTTATGAGCCCTGTCGGAAAATACTAATGCCGGCCATACACGCTAGGCTCTATCGGACAAGCTTACCTGTACAGGTAAACTTGAACTGAGTAGAGAACAAAACATGCACATTTGTGTTACATACATATTACGGTTTACGTGCGCAGTTAGACTATGTAGGCAAACCTATCAGGTACACTCAAGCGTGTATGGCTTGCTTTAAATACTAAAATTTAGGAGTCAGCTATTTTAATTAAATTAGAAATCATTGATTTAAAAAAAACTACACTTATATTTCTGTTTCGTTTCAGATATCGTACAAACACAAATTAAAGTACGAACCATCTCCGGTAAGCTATCTTAGTTAAAAATATTTATTTGACGTTATGAAAGTAGGTACTAATGTTTTGGCTTCATACTAATTAAGGATTTAAATTTCAGATTGAACTGACACCAAGATCAAGTTGTACTTTACAAAAAGTAAGTATTTCAGTCAAATCAAATTTATTTCAAATATTTTTAATGGAACTATCCATCTGGACTGCCTCGTCCGTTTAGTGGTTAGCATATATCCCTAGTAATAGGGGAACCCAAGAAGCTAATTGGGTAGTTACTCGAGCGTCGTAGGGAACTATTGGATTTTGTAGATTAAATTATAAGAAAAATAAAAGGTTATATAATGCTTTTCATTTCAATGGAAATTTCTACAGATAAAAAATGTTTTAAAAAAATCAATGACATGGAAACACAAGCGCGTTAGATTAGAGTATGGTGGTGGTTTTCTTTTATCATGGAGGAAATTATGTAGGAATTACGAAAAAAGTATAATCTGACATTTTCCACAAGCTGAAGTTATCTTAATTTTGTTTTTTTCTGCCATAGTTACGCCTACCCCTCTATAGAAAGGGCTTATATTTGGTGTAGAACCTTAACAGTATGCGCGGTAACCCCTCCTATGGTAATCTGACGCGCTCGAGTAAATACCAAAATCCCCTCTTGGGCTCCCCTACTGTAGCGATGCTGAACGAAACGAGGTACGAGTTTCATCCCCGACAGAAACGGACATTTATATGATGAATATAAATATTTGTATTTCTGGTTCTGGGTAATTTATCTCAAAATGTAAATATTTTTTCTAGATATCTATGTTTGTACCCGGTGTTAGTCGGTCCGGGGCCCCTTTGAAGAATATACCATTTCGTTCTGCCAACGTAAGAGGCCAACGATGGGCAACGATTCCTGCCGCAATATCGTCAATGCTTGTCATTGTCGTGTTCCAGTTTTGGGGTAGAGGAGCCGGTAAAATTATGCATGTGACATTAATACCTCGTCACATTGATGGCAATGGACCATTAACATCTTTTGTGTCTAAAGGCGACGGTGATTACATTCCATCGGAAGAGCCATCTGCTTGTTTGCTATCTTATGATATTATAAAAAAAATACCAACAATTTTAGTCCCATTCGTATTCGAGCCAGAGCTAAGTGTGAGTTTTTCTTTTCGCATTCGATCGTGAGCGCGTTTCGAGTTTACTAGGAATTTGTATGTGATTTGTACAGCGCCACCTAGTGGTAAACTGGTTTCTCACGTTTGCGAATCGAATCGAATCGAATCATCGAATGCGAAAAGAAAAACTCACACTTAGCACACTGCACGCTTAGCATAAACAGCGTGTGATATGTCGCGTGCGATTAGAACTTTGAACAATTAAAAAGCTTTTTCTCTTTGCGTCGCGTCGAATAAACGAGATTAAGTTCTTATTGGTTAAACCTCTTAAGAGCATGTTATATGTCTTGCGCGATAAAAGGGAAAAATCAATAAAAGAACATATCTCGTTTAATGCCATACGACGTTTTTTCGTTTTGTCGCGTCGAATAAACGAGATGAAGTTCTTATTATTGGTAAAACTTCGCTTTTAACACGGCGTTGTCTCTTTTAACGATCCCGGTTATCGATAGATATATTCGATAATCATTATCAGGTCGGTGAAATGCGGTGATGGGGATCACCACTCTTCTCGCCAACTGACAAACTGATGAATTGTGATGAACTCAAAAGTCTATAGACGTTCGGTTTATCCCGCCTACCTTGCATGATTATACTTCTGAGGAAGTAATCTATTTTTATTTGATTGCAGCCATTGGCCGCTCGTTCCTGTCATCACATACCGCTATGTGTTCCTCCTTCATCTTGCTTTCCATACCTAATGCCTTGCTACTGGCCAGCAAGAGCAGGCGCTCCTTGCAATGATCCGGCGCGATGCTTCCATAACCCTCCATGCCGAGCCCCAAGGCGACCTAAATATCCATCTAGCTGTATTTCATCTTCTGATAAATGTCCTACAGTGAGTATTTGAGTTTAAACATATTTTTAATTCATTTGTCTCGATATATGAGTTTGTAAGTTGGAACACTAATTAATATCAGAGCGAAGTTCTTCATCGCATGTTTGATGGATAGGCTCTGCTAGCCTAGCTATGGAGCCTATGGATAGCCTACGTGGATAAAACTTGCTTTTGTTATATTATTAGTTAAATAACAAGCAGATGGCTCTCAGGTGAGCATCAGGATGAAAAGTAAAAGTATCGCCTATAGACATTAAAGATATTAATAGTACGTTATTATCAATGTGGTGGAATGCATAAGTCTATCGGCTGTTTACCCTCTTAACCGGAGACCGGCAAAATAGCAAGATACTCTTAAAATACTTCCTTCCTCCCGAAGCTATACAAGCATTATTATTATTTATTTAAGGCGAGGTATTTGACGTGCGTCAATTCTGTAGGAAATGGGCGGCGCGGTATGTTCTGAAACCGCTGGAAAACGTGTTAATTTTCGGATAAATAAATATAGGACTTCAGCTGAAAACCAAAATTTAGTACATTCTTTTTTGTATTTAAAACTAAATATCACCATATAAAAATCATGTAAAAGATTAAAAATATTATTAACAAATTATTTGTTTTAGAGATTTTTTTCAGCCTGTTTTCGGAATTTTATATGATCGAGTAAAGTACATTCTATCATGTAATGCGTTAGTACATTCCTTAGATAATATCTTCAGGTATATCATGTAATTTTTGTAAAATTGTTATTTAACAATGAATACAAAAAATGTGATTTAGCAAACCAGTTTTTCCAGTTTGTCCCGATGCCTCGCCTTAATTAGCGGCGAAAAATAAGTCAGAAAATGGCGGTTGTGAACTAGACTGTACTAAAATGGGAAAAAGTCGAAAATTTTTAATAACGCGCTACCCTTTTTATGAAGATACTATTTTTACAGCAGATCAGTATTAAAATGTGTTCAAAAATATACACCTAATATAAAATTTAAATAATTCTATATTTCAGGCGGGAAAATGTTCAGGTAATAAGAGTAAAGAACCTTGTGGAAATCCAGTCTGTCCAGGGGTAAGTACTAAGTGACATCTTACGAGTAGCAATCACTCGTGAATGCTTTCATTAAAAAATAATTATTAGTTAAGATCGCCCTGAGATCAAAATTCGAACATAGACTAGAAAAAAACAGACATAAACATAATAGTTTACATGTTAGTATATTATAACGTAGGTTTTATTAAATTATTGTATACTAGCTGCAGCGTGCAGCCCGCTGCATTATAACAGTTTTTGGTGAATCCCGCGGGATCACCTAAATTTTCCGGGATAAAAAGTAACCTATGTGCTATTCCAGGTCATTATCTACCTGTGTACCAAATTTCATTCAAATCCGTTCAGTAGTTTTTGCGTGATTGAGTAACAAACATCCATCCAAACATCCAAACTTTCGCATTTATAATTTTTATATAGATAAAATAATAATATAGATATAGATGTACCTAATGTTTCTTTTTACTAATTATTTATATGGGATGTAAGAGACGGTCTATCGGAAACCGAAATCATAGTTTTGCACCATGATTCTGAATCGGAAACTGTTGAAAATTTTTGTATGTTTTTTGACGATGACAAGCATCAAATCTATTGCACCAGAAATTGGACGGTGGTATCCTGAGCAAGACGTTGCAGAATTTTATCACCTAGTGGTCACGATGTTATCGATACATATTGCCTATCGTTAACCTGTTACGAACTGCCTGGCAGCATGGTAGATGAACTATTTCTCAAAGGTCCCCTTTAAAGCGGGGAAATCTTTAGAATTAGGGATGCAACATCGCTCTTAAAAAATATCGATATCAGGACGTCGATGTTTTCTAGTTTGTCGAGTAAAACATCGATGTTAAAACATCGGAGTTTACGAACGATACATCGATATCGATTATGGTCGATATTTTGTCATACAAATTACTTGTATTGAATGTTTTGTTAGGGTACTTGAGAGCGGGAGGAAGATGGTACTATGATAAAATATCGTCATAAAACATCGCTCATGAAGAACGATGTATCGTCGATGTTTGTAGTTTCAACATCAATGTTAAAACACCGATGTTTATCAACGATATATCGATGTTTGAAAAAATCGACGTATCGTTTTCATCTCTATTTAGTATATTTTTGGATACTAAATGCATTATATATTTTAATGTTGTAATAATTTTTCTTTGCA
Source organism: Apodemia mormo (assembly GCA_036924255.1). Lineage (NCBI taxonomy): Eukaryota > Metazoa > Arthropoda > Insecta > Lepidoptera > Riodinidae > Apodemia > Apodemia mormo. The sequence continues at coordinate 25,305,873 of JAUPFN010000016.1, forward strand.
GAATATTCCAGTCATGAGGGAAGCCATTCAAAGTAGATTTGGCAGCAAGTAAACCTATAATGGTCAACTCTGATGAACGACAAGACTATCCCACCGGCTCCTATCAGGCGAGTTTCAATTTATTTTTTGAGTAGCTGTTGCTCGCGTTTTTATTCATATTAACCAAACTCTTTATTTGGTTTATTTAATAACAGTCAAATAAATTTTTGTAAACGAACCTATATCTCAGCCTAGGGTTATTGAAATTAATAAAAATACCTATACAAATATTATAAAAGCAAAAGTAACTGTCTGTTTGTCTGTCTCTACTTCACGTCGGAACCGATTTGAATGACTTTATACCTAAAGTTTAAGCCTAAATACCTAAACCCGCGAAAAGACGTAGAATAATTTTTATCCCGCGAATGCGAATAAAACACCAGTAAAATTATTTAATATAAAATAACACTTTTTAGGATTTTTGTTTGTCTGTCTGTCTGTTTCGGCTAGTCTCTGGAACGGCTGGAACGATTTTGACGGGATTTTCACTGGTAAATAACTGATGTAATAAGGAGTAACTTAGGCTAGATACTTTTTTAAAAAATCCCACGCGGACGAAGTCGCCCGGTTATCTACATTAATATTATAAATGCGAAAGTATCGATGTTTAAATGTTTGGATGGATGTATGTTTGGATGAATGGATGTTTGTTACTCAATCATGCAAAAACTACTAAACGGGTTTAAACAACATTTGGAAAACAGGCAGATGATGCCCTGGAATTGCACATAGGCTACTTTTTATCCCGGAAAAATTAGGTGATCCCGCGGGATTTGCTAAAAATGTTTCTAATACAGCATGCTGCACGTTGCAGCTAGTAAACAATATTGCACTTGTACACTCATTTAAATCGTGATCGTTACATTTTATTACATTACATTTTATTTTGATATTACAAAAGACGAGTTAAAGTTAAAGAAATAATTTATTAATACATAAAATTTACACAACACAATATTATTTTAATCAATCGGATAAAAAAATAGCAAACAATACTTAGTGATATTGTTAGTCCAGTATTTTTTAATTTATCTGTTAAAAACAATCAAATTACTTAATCACTACATAGTATAAAACAAAGTCGCTTTCTCTGTCTGTCCCTATGTCCTTATGTATGCTTAAATCTTTAAAACCACGCAACGGATTTTGATGCGGTTTTTTTTTTATTAGATAGATTGATTCTTGAGGAAGGTTTAAGTATATAAACCTTTCCGATATTCGTACGGAAACAAAAGTTACGCGGGTGAAATCGCGGGCAGGTCGCTAGTATTAATATAAATTAAAAACTTACTATAAATTAACATGTTTAAAATTACTTTTACAGAATAAAATTTCTCCCCGCAAGGAATACACAAGTGAAAAAAAGAAGAAACAGGGAAAGGTAGTTGAGTTTTATGTTAGTTAGGAGGTTTTATCTGACAGCTAAAATCGTTTATATCAGTGGTTCTTAACCTTTTAGAGATGATGGAACAAAATAAAATTATTTGTCTTGCATATTGACCACTAATATTTGAAGTTTATAGTAAATAAAGTGTCCTGCTATGGCTGTACAACAACACCATTGTGCCATTCCAGGTGCTTCCGGGGGGCCGACAGTTGTTCACAGGCCGCCGGTTTTGTGTCACTGGTTTATAGCGTTACCCTATTATAAAATCGACAAGACTTAAAAACTCCTTCTTGCGATCTTTTTGTAAAAATGTAAAGTACGCATCACGAATTTCACATAATATTCAAGAATTCCTATTCGGCGTGTCTTGAGTCTTGACACACCGTTGACCCTTTGAACAACCCAAAATTAAAATAATATCAATTCTAAATCTTATTAGATAGTGCCAAGATTAATAACTATAATCTGTACAAATACTATAAATGCGAATGCCTATATGTTGTATGGCTGTCACAGCTAAATTGCTAAACTGATTTTATATGAAAATTTCGCAAAGAATTACATAATTGAAGACTCGAGGTAGCAATTATGCTTATAACTTCCAAAAATCAAACCTTTACGGGTTGAGAGATTGATAAATTATATGACATTCATATCGAAGAATCTACTCACAGGCGAAACTGTGCGTGTCAGCTAGTATGAATTAAGGATGTATGTTAGGCGTTAGTCTTATGGCTCAGCCGATGCAGATGCAGATGACATCTGTATTTATCATGTCATTGTATGAAGCTTTGTGACGGTTGACGCTAATGCGGCCCCAGCATTAGCGAAAAACTTATACACGAGATGTCACAACTTTGCAACATCTTAGGTGCACGGCATTTTGTTCTGTACCATAGACAATGGTTCTCCATTTTTAACAGAAAAGATCTGCTACTTTGCTATCCTATAGTATTAATAAGTATAAATGTAAAATATAAATAAATATAAATGTAGTGATACTTTTTTAAAAATTAACCTTTTGTGGCTTTAATTAGATCCCCTATATAATCTCCAATACGGGTAATACGTAGGTCACACTATAAGTTTTGCGTAACTTAAAAAAACAAAATGTTATAACCAAAATATTATGTTTATTACTTTTCAAAATAATTTCCTTTACATTTTCAACATATTTTCATGCGATCGAACCATTTTTTAGAACAGGAGGACCACAGATCTGAAGGCATGTTTTTTACGTGCTGATTAAACGCTACCACTGCCTTTTGGAGTTGGTAAAAGTAAAACCTCTCATCAAATCTTTGATTTTGGGGAAAATCCAGAAATCACAAGGTACTAGGTCGGAGATATGCCCAGGATGAGTGACGAGATGTACTTTTTCGGAAGCTAAAAATGACTTTGTTATGTTGGCCGCGTGTGAAGAAGCGTTATCATGGTGTAGGAGAATGCGGCTTTTGGGTCGTCTTTCGCGAACTTTTTCTATCATCCTGGGTAAACAAATAGTAGAATACCACTCGGCATTAAAACTTTTTTTTGATCTTTAAGTGGAATTGTACCCTGGCTGGGAAAAAAACGCGATCATTTTTTTACCAACGTTTCTCGCCTGTCTCACTTTTGTTGGCCTGTTCTCATTTTCAAACACCTATTCACAAGATTGCTATTCTTTTTTCGGGTTCAAAACAATAAATCCACGTTTCGTCTTCTGTAACAATGTCATAAACAACATTAGAATGTCCGTGGTCATACTTCAGTAGCATCTGTGAGCACCATTCCACGTGAGCCCGTTTCTGCTCCGCTGTCAGTTCATGAGGGATCCAATGACAACAAATAAGTAAAATTTTGTGAATTTAGCTCATACCAGTCCCCAATAGTCCTCGAATTGTCTCATAGGTAATTCGGGGGTTTTCTTCAATTAACCGCTTAACAGTAGCCACATTATTTTCGTTGACGGCAGTTGAAGGCCGCCCTTCACGAAATTCGTCATGTAAAGAAACTCGACCTCTCTCAAATTCACTAAACAATCGCCTCACGGTGCTCAAACTAGGAGCTTCTCTTCCAAAAGCATTTTGAAGACGAGTGGCACAG